>JBAMAX010003599.1:0-19211 GCA_037043745.1 Chymomyza amoena | reverse complement strand
TTTATCATAATTACATTATAACATATTTATGTGGAAGCTTATCGCTTGTTTTCTTAATAATCTCATTGCGGTTTAGTATAAGAACCGATAATGTTTTAAATACGATTTTTACTTATTTATAAATTAAATTGACCAGAATGTCATCGCTATTTTAGTCCAATATGGAGCAAATGCTCACATAGTTTTGTTTTTCAAATGTGCGTGAGAATAACTTACCGGACCTTTGACTCGAAATTTGACGGGAAACATTGGATTTATTTAATAATGAGTTCGGTGACGTCATCTTTAGAAATGTATCGTCATTCTGACTAAGCCTTGCGTTTAAACGCCTCTGGACATTTTTGGTGAAATCAGTTGATACTTCCGATTGCGACCTTTGAACGGTATGTCTAGTTATCTATTTGTGAGATGCGTATTTAATGTATGAAAAAATTTAGGCTGCGGAATGATAAGCCAGCAAAAATCCCTATAATTGTAAACAAGCTACAATAATACTCTACTTCATAGTTTGAATACTCTAAAAAAAAAGTTGAAATTATTAAAATAAAAAATTATTATTTCTAAATATAATCTCAGACTAAGGAACAAACATGCTCAAGCTTCAGATTCAGTATTTGAAAAAATTTAAATACTCAAAAAAAAATTCTCTAGAAAAAACACCCGATATTTTTAAACATGCAAATTAAATTTTACGTTTATAGCTTAAATATCTATTATATGATATTAATAGTGGAAATTGTAATAAACGTGTTTGAAAATATTTGAGAGTACATTAGCTATTTGTGAATAAAGCTGCCATATATGGAAATTTCAAAAATAATAAATGCAAAAAGTTGATGTCATGTCAGATCTGATATAAGACACTATAGTCTTCACAGCAGAAAGCTAATTAAAAAAAAAAAACCTATATAAAATACATTAAAATAGTTTTCGATATTAGCATGAGGAACGTATTAATAAAGTATTTTTTCTTAATATATGAAAATCAATTAGATTTTAGGGCATTCCGGCAATATCTTCCAGTTATCCTAAATCGTTCGCTACAGGATTACGTACCAGAGCAATCAGTTTGTAATCACTTGGTTCCTTAAGTACCAAAAGTGTGAAATTTTCTTAAAATATAAATTTCAAAAAATGTCTCTTTCCCTTAATGGCAAAAATTTTAAATAAATCTACATTTTTTTAAATTATTTTTTAAAATTAACAAGCAGCTCAAAAATGCCATAAATTTTCCGGTATCCCAAAAATCTTTTCCAGTTATTCTCAATTGTTCGCTGCGGAATTATGTACCAGAACAATCAGTTTATAATCACTTGGTTCCTTAAGTACCAAAAGTCTGAAATTGTCTTGATCTTAAATTTCAAATAATGTTTATTTCTCTTAATAGCAAAAATTTGAAATAAGATCAACATTTTTTGAAACTAATTTTTAAAATTCACAACTACTTCAAGCATATCCCTCAAAATTTTTATATTACAGCCATCATCAAACTACACCCATTCTCCTCTACTTTTTTGCAATCAAGTGTTATGGATTGCGTGCCAATTCTCTGAAGTCCACACCCCTTAAGGCAACTCAAAAATCCCATTATAAATTTCCCTGAACTATCAATCATTAATTTCTAACCGCGAAACATTCATGGAAACTCAAAACCATGCTCTAGTAATACTTTACTTTTTTTTTTTTAGAAATACCGCACAACAAGCTGTATAAACATTGCCTTAAAATAACTTGCCAATGGCATAAAATATGCATAATATAATGTGATAAGATATAGTGCTCATGGCATTGTTTAAGTCTGCCCAATTTTACTGATAATAAAATTATGTATTTTGATTTTTTTTTCGTGTAGCTACTTTTTGTCTTTATATACACTGTAAACAATTGGGTCAAGGTTATACTAGTTTTCTGCAAGGTTTGTGACAGGCCTAAGAAGCCTGTGCGCTTATCATAATCTCAAGTAGGTCTGACGTATTTGCCAGTACATCTGAACGCCTAGAACTCAGAAACCATAAGAGCTGAAGAAACAAAATTTTAACAAAGGATGTGTCTTTGGCGTATGAAGGTTATGTTTGTTAATTCATAGCGATATCTAGAAACGCTATGAAATAAATTAATTGAATCCCTTGCGGGAAGAAAATACTGATGGATACCGAGACTCAGGGATCGGCGGAGGTTTTAGATAGACCTCGACTCAAACCAAGAGTGGAGACGTGACCAAGCAGAAGTGCCTCCTGTATTGGTACCGGCAAAAATATTTGCTTTCCAAAGGGGCGCCCATTTGTTGTAACAAATTCGAGTGAGTGGATCCGTGATTTTAAGACCATTGCAGTCACATGTCACGTTAAACAAACCCTGGAAAATGAATTGATGAATGGAATAATAATAATAATAAAATACATCAAGAGACCAATATTCAAATGGGCCGGCCATGTTACACCATTGCCAGAAGATAGAGAATAGAAATGGATAGCTTAACCGGTAAAAGAAGAAGAGATCGACTACCTATGCGATGGATGGACGGAAGATCTACTAAGAATCGGATTGACTAATTGGAAAGAGTGGAATGCTGTCCTTAGGTCCTAGATGGAATGTAAACGGCCTGGAAGAATCTTGAAACGTTCGCACAAAGGGGAAATTCTAAAGCTTAGATCTAAGAAAATCGGTGATGCAAATTTTTACAAAAAGAAGGAATTTTTCATATGTAATTCCGCATAATAAAACAGCTCCATTAAAATTTGTGCATTTGGATGCCTATCGATTGGGATGAAGTACCGTGCTTACTCCCCACGAGTACGTAGTTCTCTTAAGAGGCCCATTCCTGTCGATAGTGAAAAACCATATTTCTACATATCTCCCGACTGACCCTGGGCAGGGTATTCCACTACCGAACACCGACCCATTTAATTCCTTTTACCTATCATATGGATAGACAGAATACAGGAAGATCAACGAAGAATTGGACTCACTAATTAGAAAGCAGAGTGGAATGCTGCGCATTTGGATGCCTATCGATTGGTATGAAGTACCGGGGTTACTCCCCACTTGCACGTAATTCTCTGAAGAGTCCCATTGAAATCAGAGCGACTTTACACACTTAAATTCTTGGGAAAAAAGAAGTTCCCATCGATAGACAAAGGCGTATTTCGACCTTTTTCCTGACAGCCCCTGGCAGGGTGTCCCACTACCGAACACCGACCCAATTGATTTCCATTACCTATCAGACGGATAGACGGAATACAGGAAGATCTACAAAGAATTGGACTCACTAATTGGAAAAAAGAGTGGAAAGCTGCGCATTTGGATGCCTATCGATTGGGATAAAGTAATGGGGTGACTCCCCACGAGCACGTAGTTCTGTTAAGAGTCCCATTGACCTCGGAACGACATAACACACTTAAACACTTTGAAAAAAAAGAAGTTCCCGTCGATAGACAAACCCGTATTTGGACCTTTCTCCTAAAAGCCCCTAGCAGGGCATACAACTGTCGGGCAACACCCCGCCTAAAACCCATTTTTTTTTTTGGTAATTTAGTGCCAGAGCGAGATGGCTTGTAAACGCTGATTAATTTTTTTCTTTCTTTTTTTTTGGCAGCACTGAGTACTACTACTGATAAGGTTGTTAAATAATATGCCAAGCAAACCAGCTCAACTTTTGGTTGAACTTGATTCAACCGACCGAGTGACTGACTGCCTACCGACTGACTGTGTGTGTCACGAGTCCAAAAGTGATATCAACCGAACACACAACCGGCTCACTATAAATAGTTACCCTTAACAAAAAAAAAAAACAACAACAACAAATACAACAGTTGCTGACATTGATTATAAATCTTGACAATGGCAAATGCTCAATGGAAGGAGGCGGGTCTGTGGGCACTAACTATGCCGTCGATTTGATAGACCGACCGTCCGACCGGCTGGTTTGCTGTCGTCTCTCCGTCCGTCCGGTTTGATGCGCTGTCCGATTGACTAGCTGACAATTTGCACATAAATAAGTACATAATATATTATAGTATATACTTTGTATGCTCGTATCTAGACGTCTGTCATAGTGTCATTAATAGTTTGCGCTTTAACCATAAATATTTCAAATAGACCGGTTCGATGCCATCATTTTTTTCGTTCAGCTCCCATATAAATATATCATTTAAAGAAATTTGAAAAAACTTCTAGACAGATAATATTTGTATCTTGATATAAAAAGTGACTCAGCAGCGCGGAGCGTTGAAATTATCGACGATGACGCTTGAACTTGTTGTGGTTTTTGTTATTGTTGTGGAACACTTGTTTGGCATTCCACCGAACTTCAATGATATTCGAGAGCATGGAACGACATTCGGTTTTGGAGCTCTAACCAACCAACGAGCTGAGCGAGCTGAAAACTGATCCAAAGCGTCACGTGCGTTTTACAATATACAATTTTTTTTCATTTTTTTTTCCTCTCTTACATTTCATTTTCTGTCATGCTTTATTCGTTTTGTTTTTGGTTTCTTTTTTTTATGTATTCCAAGTGTCGTATGTATATCATATTGCTATAAAGCCTATTATACAATACCATTTTTGGAATTCGTTGAATTTTTTTTTTTTCGTTTTTGTTTTGTGTTGCGAAATTTTTAGCACTGAAATTCTTAGGTCTTATATACATACTTTGTATAACAGAATGGAGATTAGACATTTGAGTTGTTTATGGATTGTTTTTTTCGGAGGCCCCCAGTTAAGCGTTCCTTTTAAAGATATTCTTAAGTCATAGTCGATTATTTTTAATCTAATCCGTTTTTTAGACTGGATGGACAGGTATTTTAATTAACGAATAATTTTAATCGTATTTTTGTAGTTTTAAGTAAGTAATTTTAAAAAGATGAAGGTCTATTTACCTTTCTAGAAACTATTTTTCGGAGTATGCTATTGGTTCGCAATACAATAATTTTAATGAATAATTATGATTTTTCAGTAAATGTTGGAAATTTTGTAATACTGATATTTTCAGCTCTTATATACCTTGTATATATTGAAAAAATTCGATTCTTGAATTCCTAATAGATGCTGATTTTCGGAGTAAGTAGCCTATAATTTTATCGAATAACTTAAACCGTATTCGGTCAGTCTAAGATCTTTGTCTATATATGACTGGATTGATATTAGACACTCGAATTATGTATAGATACTATTTTTCAAAAAAGCCTTTGCAACCAGTCGAGGATCTAGGATTTGGTATGGTAGGTGCATCATATCCAGTATCTAATTGATAGTAGGTAATTTAAAAACTAAAATTATCAGGTATCATAAAATTTTATAAAATAGCGTTCGACCGTATTATAAAAAATACAAAAAATAGAGACTTGGATCGTTTATCAGAAAAATCCATATAAGCCTTCCTTTTATGTATATGTCTAAAATTGCAAACGAATAATTTTAATCCTATTCATTTCCCAGTAGATGGTGGGTAGTTTAAAAACAAATGTGATTATTATTATTATATTGTATACTTTGTAAAAATCGTTAAAAATTAGATACTTGAAGCGTTTATCGTGCTGATTTTTGGATTAAGTAAGCATAATTTTACGATATTCATTATCGAATTACTTTAATCGTATTCGTTATACAGTTAATAAGAAACTGTAATTCTACGATTTTTGGACTATGTATGATGACTGCGTTGATATTAGAATCGATATAGATAATTTTTCGGAGAAACCTATCGACGCCTTCCATTTACAGATATTATTAAATTCACAAACGAATAATATGGATCGCACTAATTTTTCAGTTGATAGTAGATAGTTTGAAAACTAAAATTTTAGATATTATAAACATGGTAAAAAAAAACGTTGATACTGGTCCATTGCATTGTACACAGATACTTTTTTTATGAAAGATCGCCCTATGATTTTCTTTTATAGATATTTTTATATTCGCGATCGAATCATTTTAATCGTATATGTATTCTAACTGTATTCGGCACTTCTTTCGTCTTTTATAGATATTAATTCACGAAAATATCGAAGATTTCTTTCTTGGGTATATTTGGGTGATTTAAAATCACAAATTTTGTCTCTTAATGTATAATCTGCAAATAACATTTATCTTGAATTTAAGTCGGTTTTCTTGCAAAATCTCTTAATTCAAAGTAAAATCGGCTTTCAAGCTCTTAACTCAATGTAATAGAATACACCGGTGGACCCTTTGGGGAACTCCAAGTAATATAATATAACACCAAAATTCGGAGTTCAGAGAGATGCCACGTGAAGTATTATCAAGCCTATTCTTGAGACATCTTATTTTAAAGAAATATTGAATAGATATAAAATTCTACGGTTTTAAAAATTGAAAATTATCAAGAGAAAGAGCTCCGAAAACATAAAACTTTCGTTTACCTTAGTTTTTCTCAATTTTCCGGCAGATTTTATATAAGCTCTATCAAACTTACTATGGTAAGTCCTGGTTTTAACTAAAATCTTGTCTTCAGTCTTGTACTGATTTTTCCAACATGATTCTTGAATTTCTTTGATTTTAGTATTTATATATCTTATTATCTTTTAATTCCGTGTCTTTAATTGGCACGTCTAGCTTACAGTTTTGATTAGTTCTTTGTGCCCAAATCGATTATATTAGTTTTACAGAGAAATCTATAACTTGTTATTTACCCTTCTAATTATATCTTCTAAATAAATTATAAAGTTTTTGCATTTTTTTTTTTAGAGCTCGATTTAAATAGATTTCCATTCGTGTGCCTAAAAATGATGAACGGAGATATCGCAGACACTATATAAACAAATATTTACCCTTTGGGCGTGTTCGATGGAGTGCTCTTTGGGGTTTCTTCTACTTTACAAAAAAAGTTTCGGTCTAAGTTAGGTTTCTTCTTATATGATCACGTTCGTTTGCAGTGCCAAATGTTTAACTATGTATATAAATAAATACTTATATGTACTATATACATAAAAGTATATACTAAGCTCGCTAATTTCTTGGGCACGCTTAGTCAGGCATGACAGCCCAAAAAAAAACAAAAATTCCCTACTGTGTATATTTTGCGTCATCGAGCATACAAAAATCAACTGCATTTTATTAACAAATTCTAAGCCATATTTTATATAGCTTATATATTATTAATAGTTATTTTTAAAGCAGAAATATTTTCACGCCTAAATGGCAAACGAAACTCATAAATAAAACTTAAAATTTAACACGTGCTAAATTCTAAAAAATGTGCACCACAATCTTTATGGCATACATTATGTATAAAGTTTTTCCATAAATATGGAGGTATATATTTTTAAAAATATAAAATATTTTTTCAAAGCTTGGTTATTTTTGCTAATTGAAGAAACCAATGCAAATTAATTAGTAGCCATGTGTGACTGACTGGGCAAACAGACTCGAGTCTTATATATAGATATATAGATCGTGTATATAAAGATTCAAAGACGTGACATTTACAAAAGCCGAGGGTCAGTGGGCACAACAAATTACAAATTATGAAAGGTGTGCAAAAAAAATTGTAAATCTAAACAAATCTAACAGCTGCCGCCTACACAAAGTAAACAAAAATCATATAATATATAATGAAAATTTTAATTAAATTATCGCGAGCAAAGTAAAACTATAAAACGGGGCATACAGAAAAAAAAGTGAATATTTCGAGCAAAAACCATAAACAAACTTTGGGGTTGGTTTGGCAGCTTGCATAAAATTTGCGAATAACCGAAAAATAAACGAAAACAAAGAAAAAAAGATGAACGGACCGGATACAGGCGTCGGGATGTCCCGATTATGTTATACACTGACTGTATGTAGGGTGGCTGGGAGGAGATTCGGGACCGGAACTGTCAAAAATTGCATCGAAGAAGCTCTGAAAATTCCCCTTCTTTCACATTGTAAAATTTCCTTTTTTCACATTATAAATTAGACTTTTTTCGTCACTTTATAAATTTTTAACATTAAATAAGAAAGAGAAAAATTCCGTTTTGCATAAGAAAGTCTTGAGCTTATTATGAAAACTACAGAAAAAGTACTGTCCAATATTCCTAGAAGCGCTTCAAGCTACAATACATATAAAAAATAAAGATAATACTAGCTGACCCGACAAACGTTGTTTTGTGATATAAATTATTTCTAGGTAATTTCACACAATATGTCATGAGAATCGGTCCAGCTGATTGGTAGGAGTATGGCAAAAATTAAAAAAAAATATTTTAGGGATGGACAAACCTTATCACTTAGGGGTATGAAAAAAATATGTTTTCCGATTCTCAGACCTACCCAATAGCCACACAAAATTTCAAGAGAATCGGTCCAGCCCTTTCGGAGGAGTAGGGTAACTAACATTGTGACACGAGAATGTTATATATAAGAAATTTATTAAAAGGTTCAACGTGTAAACGCAACTAAAAAAAGAACAATTTATTTTAAAACAAAGTCCGGTACTTTTGTGAAAGTATATGTGAAAGATAATATCGCAGATGATTAAAATTTTCCATGATACTTTCACATTAGATCCCATATTATTCCATATGAGACAAGTTTTTATTTTAATTTTTTAATATCTGGGTCAAATTATATAGCTCCCATAGGGATGTTTCAGACGACCTCGAAAAAAATTTGGCATTCAAAAATTTTTTATAGTTCCCAAACACTGTACCAAATTTAATCAAAATCGGTTGACTATATCATATAGCTCCCATAGGAGGAATCGGTTCAATAAAACGTTTTTAATACAAAATTCGTTGTGTTTCGTTTGTTTGTCAAAGATATTTGAACTTAATTCGGCATGACTTCGGTTGACTATGTCATAAAGCTCCATAAGACGATCGGTCACATTTTTTTTGCTAAAAAATTCTTCTGTTTTTGGTTTTTTATGAAGGAACCAGATTTTATTACAAGCTAGTGGTCTAGGGTATTCCCAAGTCGTGCGCGCCCGACTTTACGTGCTTAATTTTTTTTTGTAATTGTTGCTTTTTCTGGAGTTTTTTTTAAGTGATCTTATCTCTTCAAAAAATATATATATTTCAACATAGATACTTTTCCTGTTCCATTTCGAGATAAAACTACCACGAATGCCTTAACTTCTAGTTTTCTAGTTTGTTTTTTTTTTTTTCAAAAATAAAACCTATTTCCCGTTTGTGCAGCCAAGTAACTTCCAAAGAATTAGATAAAACTTATTTCAATACCTGAAGTTATTTGTTTTCAATTCAAGAGTATTTTACTTAGGCAAGTTTATACTTGCCTTAATCGGTTTAAATCGGTTTTTAGATCTTACCTAGAAAGAGAGAAGAAAATTTTTAATTAATCAGTGTTTCATTGGTGACAGTCAAAAGTTAATTTTTGTTTGTTCATTAGTCTTATATCACTAAATACTAACTTATAGATTATTACTCAGATCCAACAAAGTTATCGAAAATAGGTTAGCATAGTTTTTAGCTTTTTGATTCGAATTAAAAACTGAAGTTCGCTGCTTTCCAAAAAAAATTAAAAAATCCTACAGAAACAAGGTCTAAAATTTAGAAGGTGATGCAGTTTCAAGCTACTACTCTGAAAAAGAGAGCACCGGCTAAATTTTTGTAAGGAAGCTATTTAAAATGGTAATTTCTGTCAAACTAAACTCAAATGTGTAGACTAAAAAATTTCTGAATCAACCCAAAAAAAAAAAAACATGAACATCTATCTCAAAGCGAATTTTTATATGGTCTATGTCTCGCACACAAAAAAATTTCCCTTCTATTAAGATCGTCGAAGATAATTTCCCTCGAAAGGTGTAAGGTGTAAGGTGCCAACAATGAGCTTGGGTGTCAGCAAAAAAATCGAATTTGGGAGCACGAAATGAACGTCTTTTGGAGAGATCTATGTATCTATTATATAATTTAATTCTGTGTTTTGGTTTACATTCAGATAATTATCCTTTTTTCCTTATTTTTCCACAACTCACACAGATGAAAAAATTCCTTTTAATTCAGATAGTCGTGGAGAATTTCCCTCGAAAGGTGTAGGTGGCAAAAATGAGCTAGGGAAATATGTGTAGATGGCATCATACAAAAAAAATCGGATTTTGGAGCACGAATTGAATATATTGATGTCTTTTGAAGAGGTCTATATATCTATGTTTATAATTCAATTCTGAATTTTAGTTTGCATCCAGATCAATTTCCTTTTTCCCTTTTTTTTTCCACAACTCAAACCGATTTAAAAAATTTCCTTTAATTCAGATAAACGTGGATAAATTCCCTTGAAAGAATTAAAGCTGTGCTAATAATGAGCTGGAAATAAGTGTAGACGGCGCCAGTAAAAAAATCGGATTTGGGAGCACGGAAAACTAAAATTGTTCGTTTCGGCCCATTGTTGTAAATTCTTTAATTCTTTATTTTTAAAAACAAAATGTTTGACAGATGTATTTTGTTTTAGTTTTAACATAAAATAGGTCCTCTTTCCTTGCAAAAAAAGAACGAGTTTTCATTTTAATAACTTCGTCATTTATGATTGGATTTTAAACAACTGTAATTTTTTAAGAAATAATTTTGTTATCTTTAATTTTCGTCCCAGTTTACAAAAATCGGTGCACTAAAACCAGAAAATTGTATTTTAGTGGACTAACCTTTTTTTAAAACATGAAAAATGCAAGTTTGGCGATATCCCAAAAACCGTTCTACTTTCAACATATTTCTAAGCAGATTTGAATTCAGCGGGAAATTTTACATAGGGATCAACCATTTTGAAGCCGGGATCAAAAAAATTTTGAAATTTTGTGACATAGTGTAATTGGCGTCTTTTAAATGGGTCAAAAGTGCTATCTATATATACACATAATATAATAATTTCTTTTTGATGTCATTTTGTACTTGTTTAAAGGATCCTCACTTATCTCGTCCTTCTTTAGCACCAAACTGATATACCTCTTAAGCTTTGAAGTACAGTGCATAAAATATGCCTTTAGAGATTCCAGCAGCTTTTGGCCTGCCTTTGTCTGGGACCTACGATCTTTGTTGTTGTCGCTCATGTTGTTGATCAGAGTTTTCAATTCAATTAAATGCTCCGGAGGGCTGTTGTTATTCAAAAACCTGGATACTACT
This sequence comes from Chymomyza amoena, assembly GCA_037043745.1. Taxonomy (NCBI): domain Eukaryota; kingdom Metazoa; phylum Arthropoda; class Insecta; order Diptera; family Drosophilidae; genus Chymomyza; species Chymomyza amoena. The sequence goes on along the minus strand of JBAMAX010003599.1, from coordinate 8,145 downwards.
GGTCTGGAGCTGAACCTCCTTTTGTGCGTAATTCACTTATGTACGTATGTATGTATATATGTACCATATAATAAAATAAATTTCAGTATGCAAAATAAAACCAAATCAAAGTAAACTATCCACCATTGTATTGAGCTGAGCTGAGCTGCGCAGAGTCGTTGAGTTGAGTAGAGTCGTCCAGACCAGACCCAACCGGGGACTGTGCCACGTTTGCCAGATACAAAAGGCGCGTCCAGTTGCTTTATAAGCGCACCGGATGTTTTTCATATATAGTCCGAGAGCTCTACTGTGAATTGTGAACTTATCTCAATGAAGAGTGACATCGGCAACGACGTCAAAACGTTTTTTCTAGAGACCTAAAGTTGCATTTATTTAATATGCAAACTGTTGCAATTGAGGCATTGGGTGGGTAAATATTAAAGCGTAAACAGCTTATCCACAATCCACAGGCTGGTGCGGATAATGGAAGCTCAGACACAATAAAAATCTTGACAATTTAAGTTCATAAGCAGTTGATAAACATGAATTTGTATCACTTTTGCTTACAAACAAAGCATTTATCCAGTTGAACTTAAGCTTGCACTTGACAACGGATAACAATGGGCGACTAAATTGACGCCTATAATTAAGGAAAGTTTGTGTTTGGGAAATGCAAAGATTATGAAAAGAGAAGCCCCCAACTAAAAAAGACGCATTATGCTAAAATGCTTACTGGGATTATTTAACCGATAGACCAAGTTCAAGCTCACGTAATGTATAACAAAAATCGAAAGAAGCCATTATTTGTACGCTTATCCGGCTACCTAAGCCGCCCATGGAAATCGCAAAGATTCTAAAAATAGACCCCCGCTGTACAAAAAACTCATGTGAAGTGTCGTTAAAATCTTTGTAAAGAAAAGCATACGGAAAACTGCTTTTCCGACTATTTAAGCCGCCCATGGAAATCACAGATTCTAAAAAAAGAACCCCCTGCTGTACAAAAAACTTATCCGAAAGACCAAGCTCTTTTAAAAGAAGACAGATAACACTAACAAACGTATCCGGAAGACCAAGCTCCAGTGTTGGTGCATAATAAAGAACGAAGCATAAAATTAAACGCTTATCCGACTACCTAAGCCGCCTATGGAAATCGTAAAGATTTCAAAAAATAGAATCCCCCGCTGTTCAAAAAACTTTTCTAAAATGTCGTTAGTCTTTTTCAAAAAATCAGATAACACTTACGAAGCAATCGTAAAGATTCCAACAATATTAAAATAACTTATCCGACTACCTATCCTACCCTTGGAAATCGGAAAGATTCTAAAAATAGAACCCCCTGCTGCACTAAAAAATTTATGTAAAATGTCGTTAAAATCTTTTGAAAAAAGACGGATAACACAAACAAACTTATCCGGAAGACCAAGCCCAAGTGTAGGTACATAATAAAGAACGAAAATAGAACGAAATTTATATTTAATCACTTATCCGACTACATAAACCGCCCATGGAAATCGTAAAGATTCCAAAAATAGAAGCCCCTGCTGTGCAAAAAACCTATGTAAAATGTTAAAATCTTTTTAGATACAGATAACACTAAAAAAACTTATCCGAAAGACCAAACTTAAGAGTACATAATAAAAATCGAAAATAAAACGAAATATATATTAAAACGATTATAAGATTACCTAAGCAGCCTATAAAAATCGCAAACGATTCTAAGAATATAACCGTCTGCTGTACAAAAAACGTATGTAAAAAGTCGTTAAAGTCTTTTTAAAGAAGACGGATAGCACTAACAAACTTATTCGACAGATAATCTAGCGTACATAATAAATAACGAATATAGAATGAATCATAGGTATATTAGTAAGCTTATCCGACTATATAAATCGAAGAGCCTGAAAATAGTCTTTAAAAAATGTTAGTATAGGCTACAATCTGTAAAAGTTATCCGTCTGTTTGAATCAATAACGAGGTCTTAGATTTTGCAACGACTCAAATTCAAGCGATTATCCGACTGCACAGAAAATAAAATTTAGCCTGCCCATAAACTTCTGCTTCTCAAAATACTTTATCCGTTTGCCCAAATTCAAACGGATAAAAGTAAAAAATAAAATTTTCGTTCAAAGCATATATAAGTCCAAGAGAATCGCACAAAGACTGAAAAAAGTTATCCGTCTGTTTGAATGAACATGGCGGTCTTTGGAACCATAAGAGCTAGATACACCAGGTGCTTTATCCAATGACTTAAGTTCAAACTGAAAACTGCACGGATAAGAAAAATTAAGGTGCTCACGAACTTCTAATTCTTAAAATACTTTATCCGTTTGCCCAAATTCGAACAGATAAAAGCGAAAAAAATAAAATTTTCGTTCAAAGTCCATGAGAATCGCACAAATACTTAAAAAAAGTTATCCGTCTGTTTGAATGAAAACCGTGGGCTTTGCAACCATAACAGCTAGATACACCTAGCGCATTATCAAATGATTCAAATTTAAACGAGTATCCGACTGCACTGACAAAAAAACTTAAGCTATCCACAAACTTCTACTCCTTTAAATATCCCAAATTCCAACGGATAATATCGAAGAAAACTTGTTATCCGACTATAAATGCAAGATCTTGAAAATAGTTGCGTGTAAAATGTTGCAGTCCTAATCTTATGTCTTTAAGAAATATTCGTATGGGGTAAAACCCATAAAAGGTATCCATCTATTTGAATGAACATCAAAGTCTTGGATTATACAATAACTGAAATTAAAACGATTATCCGCATGCATAGACATGAAAACTTAAACTGTCCACAAACTTCCACCTCTTAAAATACTTTGTCCATTTGCCCAAATTCCAACGGATAAAAGTGAAAAAAATATTTCAAGCGATTTTAATGCAAAACGCCACACTTCACTGCATTCCGAAAATTTCGTAATTTATGCGCATAAAAAGCAAACCACATTTGAAAACTAGACAGCAATTAAGTGACACCGAAACCGCTTAGAATTCCACGTTCTAAATTAAATAATTAATTTATATAATATTTTAAGCATGCAATGATTGCAGATCAAAAGATATCACACCGCATGCGAAATCTACCCATTAAATCTAGCTTAGAGATTCAATTGAGCGATAAATGAAATCATTTATAACATATCGAGTTACGGATAGCAACGGATAACAACGGATAACATTATTTAACTGACTTGCTACAAAATATTGTTGATAGCATAAATTTATTAGATTAATAAACTATTGAATCAAGTGCCGGATAACATTTACAACAACTCGACAAAGGCCCATTAACACACATCATCAAATCAAGGTTAATCAAGCGAAATGTGTTAAAATATTTACACTAAGCGAATGTCATTTTAAACCGCGCTCAGTTATTAAACTTAAATTCATTAACATTATATTCATTGTAGTCGTAGTAAATAGTTTGTTTTTTCCGATTTCAATGTCGGGATCCGGCCAGCCAGCCAGCCAGTCAATGAAAATACTTTGCACAAATTACCGACATCGACATAGCCGGTACCAGACCAGACCACACCAGACAATTGACAATATCTAGATATGTGTTATAATATGTCACAATTCATTATATGAGACACGATTATTTTTACTTTCGGATATTGTGGGCGTATATATTTCCATCTGTGAACCGGACTGTACTGTGTCTCTGTACTCTCTGAATGCGTTTATTAACACATTAAGCCGACGCTGTGCGCTCCAGTTGAATTTGATTTAATAAATTTGATTAAGATTTATGAGCTTGGGGGTTTTTAAAAATTTTTTAATATCTGCCGAAAAGCTATAAAAATGTTTTTCGTATGCTGTACCATCATGTGATCTATTGTTGTGCTAAAATTAAGTAATGAATATTAATGGTTGCGATAAAAATAGCTTCCAATTATATGTAGGTTAGGCAATTATGTTATCAAGTGTTAAAAAAAAGGGGTTTGGCAAGGTTGCGGATAACTATTGTATAGAGGGCTACAGTAAATAGTGGATAAAAAAAACTTTTTGACTAGATTTCGGATAACTTTTGATTAAAAACCAACAAACTATGTAAAGCTTATAAACGTGACATAAATGCGTGTTTTTTGTAGTTAAGCACATGATTAATTAGCTTCAAACTAATTTCAGCTTTATCCAAAGGGCACAAACAAAAAAAAAACTTGTTAATTGCTATTTAACAAGTTAAATTTTTTTATCAGTTATTATGATCTTGTTTCATAAATTAAGTTGGGAGAAAATTGGCTTCTAATTACATGTAGGTAGGCAATTGTCATAAACTGGTTTTAATGTAGGCTTGAAGGTGCGTTTTCTAGCGGATAAGTTTCGGATAAACACAAAAATTGCTTTAAGGATGGGGCAGTTTTTCGTAATGAAAAGGTTTTGTATACTTTTGTTAAGCAATAACATTTAGAATTTATCCAGAAGAGGTCTTTGATAAGGAGAAAAGATTATACTATAGATGTGGAGGCGCGTTGTGTTAACTTTCGTATAAAACCAAAAATGACTTTAAGGATGAAGTAGTTTTACATAGTTGAAAAGTTTTGTATTGCAGAAACAATAAGAAATTATCCAGAAAAGGGTCTGATAAGGCCAAGAGATATTTGCTACTTTGTTTGGATTCTAATTACATGTAGGTAATTTACTTAATTTATTATAGAGTTAAAGAGGTTGTGTGGCGGATAAGTTTCGGATAAACACAAAAATGCCTTTAGTAAAGTAGCTTTAAGGAATGAAACAGTTTTGTATATAGCAGAAACATATAGTTTGTCTAGAACAGGACTTTGATAAAGTCTCGAGATAGCTGCTACTTTGATTAAGGTACTCCAGTAGTCAAGGGCTGGCTAGAAACCGACTACTTCTCAGAAAATTCCGAGATAAAAGCGTTTTAGCCGATACCAATCGATTTTCTAACTTTAATAGATTCAGAAATATCTACTTTTTGACATTGCTTGACTTATAGGATTCCTATCCCTAAGGGGAGCTGGTAGTCCCAAGAAGGCACCTCTCCAATGTGGTGGATAGGGGAAAACCTTTCAGATATGGGTGGTAGGAGGGAAATAAAATACCTCCTGCCGACCACATAAGACAGAAAAGGCCCAACCCGTTATAAAGTCGTCACGGTCGCTCCGCAGACCTTAAAATGGGTTGCATTGGTACCGACCCGACCGGAAAAAATTGCTTAAGAAAAGGAAATTTGTTCGCCCTATGCTTCGCCCAGGAGTGCCATCTCTTATATATTCAAATTTTTCTTTTTTGTACTAAATTGTGCTATGTTCTGCATGTCAAAAAATTTTATAGACCAGGAAAAATGTTTCATTTCTTACTTTTAAATCTGCAGATTTTAACTTTTCGTGCGAGTTCCTCGCTAGAACGTAAATAGAAGAAAATAATATTAAGCGAATCTAACTATAATAGATGATTACGAACATTTTTCCGAATGGACCAAAATACCTTAGAATAATAAATGTAACTTGTAGACTGAAAAGGCAAATTAAAAAGCTCATATATCTCATTAGCGAAAATCCCATAGAATACCGATTGGTTAAGTGTTATATTAGAGACCGTCAGGTCACTTGCCATATCTTACTCAAACATAGACAACGTAGAATCTTGATAATGCATCATTTATTAGAATTATTACATCACAAATTCGAAATTCTAGAAATTAGAACCACATTTTTCATAGAAATTTTTCAAAATTTTGTATGTAAATATAAACGTATAATGCTTTTTTATATTTAATTTTTTAGCTAATAGTAATTATCTATTCACAAAGCGACTTTTTTTATGAAAGAAGTTTAAATGTAGTTCTCAGATCCTGGTCGAAACTTTTGAAGGGACACTACCGAATGTGATGAAGCTCCCCCAAAATCTTGTTAAAAATAAATAGGTGCTATTGGAAATAACAACAAATCGAAGCTATTTTATTGCCATCGATTCTATTGAAGAATAGAACAAATGCTTCAGTTAAAATAATAATATTTTAAACTAATAAACCGATTTTTGATAACTTTTTTCGATACAAAAATACTTTCATAAATTGGAATATTTCGGAAATTAGAACTACACTTCGAACGACTTGGTTCTAATTTGTGAGCTTTCTATGTACTATCATTTAAGCAATAGGAACCAACTACTCCGACTAGGAGAGATATCTAGTACTATACATATTTGGAACTAACTAGGGAGCTTTCAGTCAAGTAGTGTCCACAACTTGCAATACACTGCTCCCTTAATAATATTATTATACAATTTCGTAAAAAAAACCTTAAATATTATTATTCACTATAAAGCGTTGTAAATTTGTCATTACTAAATCCTAAACCAAACCCGATTTCAAGTGCACAAAAAAATTTGGGATAAAACCAAATAAAAACTGCCATAAATTCGGGCATTTACGCAAGCTAAAATAATTTGGCTGCTTCCGGAAACTATGCAATAAATCTTTACAAACCAAATCTCCCATCGGAAATTCATCTGAAATTTCAATTTACTTTTTAAGCACGTGATGAATTCACTTTCAAGCGATTTGAAAAACTTGAAATCGCTTTTGTCTATTTATCAAGTCAAATTAGTTTATCAACAATTTGCCAACCAACCAAAGCCACGTAGTAGACTAGAGAACGACCGAGTCGACTAAACATGCAAGTGTGGAACCCAAAAGCCATACGTTACTTAGGTCAGGCCCTTCCGAGACCGTAACGACGCCTATAAATAATTCACAGCTCAACAATTTTAGACAGTTTCGGGCCAAACAAACAAACACAAACACAGGCCAATGAAAATTATTGATTTTCTGGTAACCCAAAAAGAAAAGTAAAACCCATTCACCTGTAATGCACGAAAAGGGTCTTCCCAAAAAAGGGGGTTGTTGTTGGTCAGCGCCCTAGTTACAGAGCAAGTAAAGTCAAGTTGAATGAACTATTAGCTGCAATTTGGAGGGAAAAAACTTAAGCTCTAATAGAGCTTACTAATGATGCAGCGAATTTGTGTAGTATGTGACTTTGGCTTGAATTTCCAAGATGAATCACGACGATAAAACAAGTCACGTCAAATGTTCATTTGAGCACGTACACAAATCACCAAGAACACATCCCAAAGCGATTTAATGCCGACTTATTGAAATCGATTGATACTGTCTACAAAGTTCTAGTCTCTCTGACAGTGCCCACATTTATGTCTCAAACTACTTGCTCATACATTAATTATTGCTATCTACTATACAGTGAATTTCATAGCTATAGGACAGTCTCAAAAATTTTTTGTTCAAATGTAAATATTTCGGTTCATAAGCATGATCCAGAAAAACTTCCCTTTACAAAAATATCTGCCTAATATTGGAGCTTTTAATTTACCATAAGGTTATTGCACTATTGCTTCACACGGCGCTTCGCAATAGCTTATGCATGGAAAAGTCACTTTTGATGGAATTTTGGTCGTTTCATTACTATAGGACAGTAGTCTATTATAAGGAAATTAAGTGTAAGGATGGCATAAATACATTTTATTTCAATTTGAAATCACTTTTTGGTAATTTTATGATAAATCGACGCAATATGTGAATATTAGTTTATGGTAGTAGAGACCATATAATAGCGAAAAACGACGTGGGCAGAGGATGATGTAATTTTGTGGAAAAACATATGAACCGATACACATAATTATTTGGAATTTGGAATTTCTTTAGAAACATCGAGAAATAAAAAAAATATATTTAAAAGATTATTGGTAAGATTGCGGAGTGGTAAAACCGAATAATCTATAAAAATTCATAATTTTCTGCAGTTCCTTGCTCAGAGTTGATGCCAATGAGTGGACCATAAAGTGTCCTAAACTACTATTTAGCAAATCGTCCAGAAGTTCCCAAGAAAGACGCATGTCAGGATGTCCAAATATTTAACCACTAAAGAAATGCCCGCTTTTGGATTTACTGACGTAACTAATTTTTTAATAGGAGTGCTTTTGCGTAATTTTTTGTGCATGTTTTTAAGAAAAAAAAAAAAAAGTTGATTGTTTTTATATTTTCCAATTAGAAATCATTGAGTTCGAGTAGTCCGGGTGAATATTAATTACAATTGGAGGGATTTGCAAAGGATAAAATGAAATTCTTCTTGGCGAAATTTTAGAAGCGGCTTGGTTTTTGTGCAGGCG
>JBAMAX010003596.1:0-32509 GCA_037043745.1 Chymomyza amoena | reverse complement strand
GGGATGCCACTTTCCTACAATTATGTTAAGACATTTAGACGGTAATTTAAATAAATGTTTTTTAAAAGTGATCCAAGAAAGTTTATTCTTTATTACATTAAGCGATAATTTTCAGCATGTTTTGCAATATTTTATTTTCTTTTTTGTACAAAATAAATATGAGTGGAAATTTTAGAATAATACTCTCGCCTAATAAATGAGTTTGTATGACAACTCTACGGCTCAAGAGCTGTCATCAGCATTGTGAATGGCAAAATTCCTTTAATTACGAATATATAGCATAGTTAAATATAAAAAACAGGGATGGGATGGAATATGGGTGGCACAGGATATGGGTTTTGGGATTATTAGAAATCAGGTTTCTTTAGATAGTAGTTTCGTGTTTCTGCTGTATATATTTTATTACGTTGTCAATCTTTAAAGGTGTTTTTCCGAAAGTCATTTTTTTAGAGGTGGGATGAACGTTTTCCAAATATCTGCCTGACCGATCTTGTCACACTAAACATTTTTTTTATCAGAAAACCTGTCGCAATATATAGACACGACCTTTTTTTTGAAATTCTTGTATAAAAATTTTTTAACAGCCTTGAATAGCAGAAAAAAAGTGGCAAAAAAATATTTTTTCTTTTCAAAATTCTATTATTATAAGAATTTTTTGAATTTTTGAAAAAGCTCGGTCTATCCATGGGCCGAGCGGGATGAAAAAATTTATTTTAAAATTTTTTTGGTTTCTGATAATCTGATCGGTTCCCCGTGCAGCCCTGACACTTATGACGAGGACGTTATGAAGGACGTGTAGCGGTCACATACGTCATTTTTATGTTAAACCAAAAAACTATTTAAAGTTCAATGAATGATAACAATACAAAAAACTGCTTCCCGAAATCATTTGTAGTTTTCTAATAATCAATTTTTGAATATAGCGCTCGGAAGCGTGGTATTATATAGTAAGACTCCCTTAAAGAATTTTTACATAAAAGTTAATTTTTTTAATTTCTTTTGAAATTTTTAATGTGATTTTTTTCGATAAGCTGTTGCCATGAAAAGGAATCTTTTTTTGGAATAAAATAGTCATTAATATGGCATAAAAATTTGAAAACTCCTAAGATTTTACCGAAAAAAATAATTAATAAGTAAATTTATAGCACAGAAAGAGTTTGGCTCTACAAGAATAATTTTTTGTATAAAAAAATCAATTTTTTATATTATTGGAGATATAATTGTTATTTCCAAATCTCTTTTTTAAGATAAGAATTTGGGGATATTCAAAATGATTTAAGAAGGAGGTCTCTATGGAGAATATCGGTATTGACCGAGACTGAGACTATATTTTTGTTAGTTGTTTTAGGTTGGATACTATCGATGGCACTATCGATACTATCGATGGCACAATGGATAGTATAGATAGTTTCATTTTAAGGACACTATAGATGGTTCTGTTCATTATATCGATAGTATATTTTTGTATGTAAATAACACAATATCGATGCCGCATTAGCCCTAATGATGGCCACAGACGCCCAGCCTTTACGGATAGACGTCCTTGGCTTCCGAAATTTCATGAAATTCGTGTTGCGAAAAAATAGAAAAGAAGGTCTCTAAAAATAAGGTAGCAGCAATATTTGACAAAACACAGTCATAATTTAGGCCAAGATGAAAATTCAGAGAGTTTTTAGAAGGATAGTATAAAAAATTAAAAAATTATTCTAGTTTCAGGTATTTATTTATGCACTTCTGCTACTCTTCTGAAAGTGAGAGTGTTCAGTAATATATATATATATGATTTCCCTTATCTCCTATTAGAGCATAGGGCGTCTGGAATTGCCATCTTCCGTCGAATTCGATTTTGGGTCACTTGTTTTGATTCGTTCCAGCTGAAATTAAATCTATGGAGTTAAGCTCATGTTCAGTAGAAGTGGTCATATATTTCACTTTTTTCGATAGTTTTATCAATAGTATCGATAGTTTCCACTATCGAAGACTTAACTATTCAGAGGCGGCACGATCGATAGAGTCCCACCTCTAGTTATTAGGTACTTCTTTACGCAAAAAAGTACGTCTTAGAGACGTAACGTTATATTTTGTGCGATTTTTCTAATTTTTTTGCTCAATAATTTTTCTTTTCTTGATGTATTGCTCTTGAAACAAACTAATGGGCCCAAGGATATATTAATTTGTAAGGAATTATTGTCATATCATGAAGGTTTTAGGTACAAGGACTTTTAATCTCCAGAAATGGATGCCAAGTGCTATAAAAATGCCTGTAATAGCAATAATAGAGTCTGCCAAATAAAACTTATTAAAATTATTATTTTTTGTAGAAATAGTTTGAAATTAACATAAATGCAATATGAAAGAAAAAAAAACATGTTTCTTATAGTTTTAAAAACCATAAATGGATCCTGGAAGGCATACCAATATATTTTAATTAATTTTTGTGAGAAAATCGAATTGCACATGACAATAATAATAATCCTTCAAGCCCACTGTTCCCTATTGCCAACAACTTTGTGAACAAAAGTTAAGTTTTATGTAAGGATTCTTCTAAAATCCTAAAGGATACATCTCGGTGAATCCAAACAAATATACCCAGATCTTGAATTTTTTTTATGTGAATTTTTGTGGCTGTAGCAAAAGGACGGCTGTAGCAAGATAATTCTGACGTCAAATATTTTTTGAGTCGTTCCATTTTAATGCGGTCCTGAATAGCATTAATAGATAAAAAATTAAGTAATGTAAGTTATGGTTGCTTTTAAAGAACTATTTCCTCAATCGCTTTAAGCACATAATAAGCAGATTGTTTGGCAAACATGCGAAAAGGCTTACAATATTAACATTAGAAAAATGTAGTATTTCTGCACGATCCCAAACCTTTATCACGAAAATGATAGCACTTGAGCCCAAAAGAAAGTTGCTTCAAATCTCATTTAACCACTCTGTACTTATTTTTTGTACTGTACTAGATGATTTTTGTTGGTAATGTTTTCAGTCTAACACTTTTGCCTTTCTGCATTTTTGACCAACAAAGAGTAAACTCAAATTACATTTTTTTTTTAATTTTTTCTTGAGTAATATGCATTTATAGACAGCTTGATAAATAAATAACTATATAGCAAATGGTATATAAAACTCCCTAAAAACGAAAGATTTGTTCATCTTAAAAACTGTCCCGTTTCTCATATTTCTACCCATATGCAACCATATACTTACTACATATAAATAACTATACAACTGCAGTAAAAGTGTTGCAACGTTTTTGCTTTAAAATTTACTTGGCTAAGCTGCACAAAACATTTTATTTGCGGAAGTCATTAAGTGGCCTGTCTTCAGTTTCAGTTTGTTGCTTTACTTTTTACTGCTTGCCGCCATTTTGTGCAAAATTATTTGGCAAAAGTTGGCAAGCGGAAATTTATTCGGCATCCAAGATGGCTCCCTTTTGCCTTGGTTGCCCGCCCAACGTCACTCTCTTGTTTTCTCTTTGGTCTCTCTCTCTCTTGGTCTAGTTAAATTAAATGCGCTTATTGCGGTTGCTACAAAATTTTTAAATAAAATTTTATTACGTATACGCCTGTATGGCAGCAGCAAGAGCCACAAAATTTCAAATTTCACTTGCCCTTTGGCAAGTTAACTCTTTTTTCACTCTCGTCCTTTTTGACAGAATGAAGTTGAGCGGCTTGTCAGCAGGAGTAGAGACTCCAAATTGTTGGCCACATTACCGCAATGACTTATTTCCCAACTCATTTTAGTCTTTCTCTTTCTCTATATTTCTTATTCTCTGTTAGTGTAACTGTGACTCTGACAATGTGGTAGGCGGAATTTGGTTTTCTACTTAATTTGGCCAAAATTTTATGTTTAAGCTTGACTGCATCTTGACAGGGGCAAAAACGTCAGTTGGCTTTTTTTCTTAAAAATTTATTCCAGCCACTGATCAGAGGTAGTCAATGAAGTTTGAATGACATTTTTTGGTTATGCACAGCTTAGGCTTTTAATTTTAATTTTACGAGGGCTACCTTTAAGATATTCGGACTCATAGTGAAAAATAAGTTGTTCAACCATTGGAGCAGTTTTCTTCGATAAAATCAATGCAAAATAACTTGCGTCAATTTTCGAAGTACTTTTTAAACACAGCGGTTTGCTCCAAAATGAGTTTTTGGATAGTATAATCCGTTCCTAGCCTTAGTTCTAAGCAGACGGATTGCTTATTAATTGAAAAAAAGGGCTTCAAAATATTTTGCCTTATTAATTTTTCGTAAGAGTCGGTCAGGTGGAATATCCCAATATGCTCTAATCCAATGTCTCCGCACAGTGGGACGATCTGCGTTTATATGTTAAAATAACAAAAAAATATTATGGCCTATTTCTAGCATTTTGGACGACTTTTAACTTAATGTCATCGAAGAATGTTATAGATTCTCTTTTATCCTCTTAAACTTCTAGAAGTTAACTGTGGGGAGTCTTTTGTGGCCCCTCTATGTTACATTGATTTTGACGAACTAAATATACTCCTTCACCTAAGTTGAAGCCCTTAGAAAGATTCGTGGAAATTAGCCATAATACCAATATACCAGATTAGTAAATGTATTCTTTCTTCTTCTTTAATAGTGATTAAAGAATGATTTTTTTGGTAAAGAAAGAAATAACTTTGAAGTTATTAGCTTTGAAGACTAACGCGATCGCTAACGATCTAGCACGACAGGGTGCTTCCACCCAGACTACATCTCCGGCGCCGATTTGTGGTATTGGTGGGTACATGATCAAAACCATGATAAACAAATGTTCTCCCTTCCGGGGCTTCGTCAAGCAAAAGTGCTTGTCATACCTCTGGATGCAATCAAGACAAAAGCTCTTGGCAGAGCGGACCTTAAGCTCCTGTTAGCTTACCTATCTGGCCACCACACTGTTAGATATCACCTATAGAAAATTGACCTATCGGACTCTTCAGAGTGCAGGCTCTGTCTAGAAGACGATGAAACCACCAGGCATATTCTCTGTGACTGCCCAGCGCTGGTATGGGACAGAGCCTGTCACATGGGAAATTAACGGATTAGTCCCTTCCATCTCAGGTCATCACCAACAAAAGACCTACTTCTATTCGTAAGGAAAGCGGAAAGTCTTTTGTTTTAACCTTAGGGTATGGTACAAAAGATCTTTTGGTCGCAGTGCCCCACCTCTCTCTGTGAGTTACTCTTTTCGAGAAAAAATAAAAACTTTGAAGACTTTTAATTGTATTTTTTTTTCAAACTAAGTAGCTTATAACTTGTTTGTCTCAAGCCATACACTTTATATTTTTATTAAAATCCAAATCAAGTCGATCTATTTTTTTTCAAAATTATTTATTTAAATTTCAAAAGAAAAGTATTAGAGATGGCCAGAGCTATGCTACATCGCCGGAAGACACATTGTAAATAGATTTCACTTTCTTAATCTGAAGCCATATCCACTGGTCTAATCAGAGGAAATGATTGCTTTACAAGATAGGCAGTCTTTACTTGACCTGAGACACTCGTTTTTGAGGATTCGTCTTTTCAACCGATGAGTGAGTTCACCGAAGATGAAATTCACATGTGAAATATTGTATCCAAACAACTCTTTCCAGAGATGATGGCTTCGAATATGAACTATCATACAAGCCACACAAACATTGTTACCAAATCCCTCACATATAGCCGCCTTCCTGGCCAAGATCAACGAATTTGATGATGCCACAACAACTGCAACGGCAGCTCCAAGACATAGTCTAAGTCAAACTTACAGCTGCACAACACCACAAACAGAGACGGAGCCGAAGCCGAAGCCGAAACAAAAAGATAAACCAAGGCCCGCTCCCGTTGGCATGCGTAAATGGTGATGACACATGTGTGTGGGGGAATGGTGAAGGGATAGTTGGAGAAAGGGAACCCACTAGGAGGACATATGGAGCTGATTTCAGCTGGTATTCTCAATTGCAACTCACAGTCAGAATATCATTCCAATGCGTTTTGCTGCAAAGCTAACCCGGCAGATGCATACTGTATCAAATGATTAACCAGCAGGATTAGAGTCAGAGTATGATGTACCAGAGGCAGCCACTTCTTAAGGACTTGAAGGCTTTAAATTCGAGTTAAGAGTGTTCGCAGCCATTGAAACGCTTGAGTTACTACCTATGCTAATTTTTATTATACTAAGTATAACGTTCGTCACGTTTTCTTTGATGATGAGTAGCGTCAAATTTAAAGCATATAGGGATAAAGGAGTTTTCTGGGACTCCAGAAGCAAGTTAGGTCTAAATACTACAGAGACTCAGTATGTGCCAAGTTTGGAGTTAGCTGAGACTCCCACTCACGAAATTAAGAGACGAAAGCGAAACCAGACTTGGTACACCCACAGGATCTGGATATACCCAGTACCACAGAAACTGAGGCGGCATAATAGAAAAATCATCTCAATCAAAGGGTAGACAGGCCATCATTGGAAGGCCCACAACAAGCTCCGATCCCAGAATTTCAGCAGACCTTGAATGAAACTCGAGATCTAAGTTTTGAAAACCTGGAAAACTCAGATGTGGAATCGCTGCAAACTCATGTCTTTGAAAGTACTGCAGATTGTGACATAGAATCCCAACAAGCTCCAGTCTAAAAATCTGAAGGGTCTGCGAATGCAATTCCAGATCGACATTTTCAAACGGTTGAACATGTAGAGTCGCAGCCACAATCAGTCTTTACAAGCCAGGATGCTACAGATTGAGAATAAAATTGCCTAAGGCCCCAACTGTAGAAAAAAAATGGGGATACAGATTTATGAACAAGCCGCCGCTTTAGAATTTGAGAAGTCTTTAGAAGTAATTGCAGATTAAAATGCCCGTTTTCCAAACGTTGAAAATCTAGAATTGCTGCAACCTCTAGTCTTTGCAAAAAGGGATTCTACAGATTGCGATGTAAAATTGCAACAAGGCTCGGTTCTGGAATTTTATCAGACCTCAAATGTCGTTAAAACTCCGGATAGACGCTCTGAAACATTTGAAAGCGCAGAGGTGACTCGCGACAATATCAATTCTTTGAAAGCAACGAGACGTTAGATGGTACCGTGCATGCGGAACACGCGCCGGTTTTAGAAACTAATGAGTCCTTTAATGGAAACCTTGTTAAAACTGTTGGTAAATGTAATATTTTCTAAAGTATGTTAGTTTGTCTGCTCTCTAATAACCTTTAAAACGGTTATCAAAATGTACTCTGATTATAGACTATGTGACGTCACGTCGAAAATAGATGTGAATAAAAAGTTGTTGCAATTTGGCTTTTCATATGAAATGTTTTTAAAAATTAAAATATGAGAGGAAAGCAAAGGAAAATCTCGTCTGTTTGAGCTGCATGTTAAATTGAAAAATCAAGCATACGCAGCGTTGCACATTAAATGAAACAGTTTAATAAGTCCGTTTCAAAAACATTTATATTGTCGGCAGTTGCTCGTGACGTTGCTCTGAGAAATTAAATTAAAGAAAAATGAATAAAAAATTAGAAATTTTATGTTTGCCAAAATATAAAATTCACAAAAAAGTTGTTTTTAGCTACGTTTATGAAGCACACATATTGTTTCATTTCAGCTTAAAAATAAATAAGATTAGAAAAAATAAGTTCCAAAAACTAAAACGGGGTCACGTTCTCAAAGGCTCAAAAAATATATAAACATATAAAATATTCGAATCAAGAATTCTGATATTAAAGTTATTCAATGTTCATCAACTACGTACTATCGGGTATGAATTTTGTAATATATTTAATACATTTTAGTTATATACAAAATATTTTAATTTGATGAGTAAACTATAAATATCATAGTTATAAAGCTGTAAAGGCTTAACTCTATATATGACTTCTAACCAGTAGGTAGGCAAGTAGAAGTGGTTGTCTTCCGACACACCTAGGCGCATAAAAGGCCCTAGTTAGTTCTTGCTCTCCTGTATCCTTTTTGAACCAATCTGTCGATTTATTAAACGAATTAATCTTATTTATTCTGATTCCTGCGAAATCAGTTATATCCTCAAAAGTTTCGGAACCCTGTGTATTCAGTCTACTCCTGCATATTGCTATGCATTCACACAGGAGATGTTCCACTATTTCCTCCTCTTTATCTCCCGACAGCTTCTACAGTAGTGCGGCCCACCCAATCTATTGGCGTGCCTACCAATAAGACATTGCCCCGTAAGAGCCCCTATCGTGGGTCTTACGTCTAGTCTGCTGAGGTTTAAAAGTTGCTTGGTCCCATTGAAGCTCCATTGCGACCAAGTTTTCTTACTAATAAGGCAGATTCCAGTTTGCTACCATTTATAGTTTACATCAGTAATGATACTTCTATCTATTAATAATGCAGACGTTGCTAGTGATATAGGTATCTACGCCTTATCCATCTGAAGTGGTGCCGATGTACCCCGTCTAGGTAGTTCATCTGCCTTGCAATTGCCCACAATATCCCAGTGACCTGATACCCAAAGCAGATTAATGGTGAAGAATTTAGTAGCAAAAAGCTCGTAACATTCCATCAATGTTTTGGATGTGAGCCTAACTGACTATAGTACTTTAAAAGCAGCCTAACTGTCAGAACAGATCTGAATTACCCTTTCGGTTAAAGCACGATTCTTAATTATGAGAATACTTTCCATTATAGCTATGACTTCTGCTTGGAAAACACTACAATGATCCGGTAAGCGCCCCCTCCCACCTGATCATTGAGTATAGATCGGTCCGTAAAAGCTGTAATCTTACTATTGTCGTCTGGTATACCATTGTCCCAATCTTCAAGAGATGGGAAACTTACACTGAACAGTTTTATAAGAATAACTTCATTGCAATAAGTAAGTAATATTGGGATTGGGGTCGAATGTACTGCCACCCAGGTGGATCTATTGTACCCCCTTCATGGCTTAAAGCTCTCCCAAAAGTCGTAAGGCCTGCATGTATTGCAGAATTTTATTCGGACTTATAGTAGCAACGGTCTCTGGTGGTAGAACGCACATGCCCAGAAGCTGGTTTCTTTTACCGGCGTTGCCATACATTCACATAATATGTGTGAAGAAGTTTCTTTCTATATGCTACAAAAGCGGCATAGTCCACTATCCAATATGCCAATTTTGTGGAGGTGGCTGCGAAGCCTACAGTGTCCCGTCAGAAGGCTAGTCATAATTCTCACGGTGTTCTTCCCGAGCGCTATCATGACTTTGAACCTCTTACGGTTGTACTTAGAGAGGAGGGTTTTTGACTGCTTAAGTCCTGGTATCTGCGACCAGTGAAGCAGTCGTTTTTTATTCTCCTCTATTCTTAGTTGGACCCGTACCACGTGGTTATCAATACTCACAGTGTGGTTCAGGACCGATAAGCGGTGTTGCTGCACCAGTTCTTGCGAGTTTGTCTGCTAATTCATTTCCAGGAATGTTATTGTGCCCTGGAACCCATCTAATCGTGAGCTTATTCCTGGATCCTAAATTATCCAGTGATGTTCTCACTTCTTTGACCAGCCTTGATGTAATCTTGACTATCAGACAGGATGGAAATATCCTTTTCATGGTAGTTCTTTTGCAAATTGAATTCTGCACATCTTTCCAATAGCACAAACCTCAGCTTGGAAAATGCTGCTCTGTCTGCCTAGAGGTTCATAATATTTGGTTATGGGTCCTACTACCCCCAGGCCACTTCCTTGATCAGTAAGTGATCCGTCTGTGTACCACTTTATTGTATGTGGTTTCATAGGGTGAACTGCCGCAAGAGAGGTCCAAGCCTCTTTTGTGCTGAGTTTGGTATCAAAATATTGATTGAAACTGTACTCAGCAAGCATCTCATCCCTTGGCTGTAGAAGCATAGGCATATCCTTTGCTAAGTCTGCAGCATCTTTCTTGGTGAGGCTAAAGTAGTCAATAAGTAAGTAAATTAATATTTAAAATATAAGGGAAAACAAATAAATAGATAAATAAGTAATACAAATCAGTTTATAAATATGTTAAGTAAATCTACTCGAGCAACAACTAGATAAGTGACTAAAATTATTTATCCTTCTTTATTGAATTAAATGTGTATGTATATTTATTCTTTTTATTTGAGTGCTTTCAAAATTGAATTGAAATGATTTTGTTTTTGATTATTGAAATATGAAAATTTGCTTTAAAAAAATATGGAACTTAATTTTAATTAAATTTTTCTTTTTAATTGTGAACATTAGCAAGACATTTTTTTTAATATTCCACGATTTCAATAGCCCCATCGCTTAAAAACTTTCCCTTTTTCCCTATATGTATATAGCACCTGAAAATTTATAAGCGATCCGAAAGTATTTGATGAACACGAAAATAGGTAAAAATTAAAAAAAAAAATTCATAGGAGTTCATAAATATCGACTAAAAAGTAAATTTGCTAAATTTGACAATCGATGGGTAATTCGATTATAATATATCGTCGTAAAGGCGCTATGGCGCTATATGTAAAAACGAAACTTCTTAGGCAGTAGGTTTATCAATATCGTCGGTTTAAAAGTCTGTCATACCAGCATCGGCCATTCTAATGAATGGTCATCATGACCAACATCATAAGGCTTGAATAAAGCATCTAATCCGATTTCTAGCTATCATCTTTATTTTATACCACGATTTACCATATTCGTCGATTTCTTATTTTCTATATGAATATCGACCGAAAATCAACCAATCTCTATTAATATCAGGAAAATCGAAATAATCGTTTTAAAAATCTTTCTATACAAATTGGTATGTCTGCCTCAAATGTCCTTAAATTAGTCATTGTCCTGGTTTTTCCATTCATCCCAAATTAGCATAACAAAGAACCAAAAAAAATATATATCTAAAATTATTATTGCTTACAAGCTAAAACTGTACAAATAACGTTAACAAGCTCATAATTAAATATTTGCACAATATTTTTCGTGATTATTATTATAATACAACAAGTCCCTAAACAAAAAAATTAAAAAAAAAATACAACACTACAAACAAAAAGCAAAAAAAAAGGAAAATACTATATATGCATAAATGAAACCCCAAACGAGGCATATACATACAAATACATACATACATACATATATATTATATATTTTAAAATGCGCAGCACATAAAACATAAAATGCTGACAAGCTGCGTGGCCACAAAAATGAAATTAAGCCCCGCAATGTTGCCGCTGATTGCCTAACAAACCAGGCCAAAAGATACACCAACAACAACAGCAACAATAGCAATAGAAATAGCAACAACAACAAACAGACAGACAAACAAAAACACAACCAAATAATGTTAGTAACATTTTTGTTTGGTAACGTTGACAAAATACGTAATATATACGAACCCACACACATACATATATAAACTTCTACAAAAGGACAATCAAAAGCCATTTTAGGGGCAAGCTTTGTATGATGTGGGCGGGAGGGTGTGGCAGGAGTAGGAGGGGCAGCAACGCATACGTGGCAAAAGGTCTGTCTCTCACTTGTTTCTATTTCTGTTTTACAAATTCATTATAACTTTTGCTATTAAAAGCATTAGACGCGACTCACACACAGATACTAACACACAGATACTCACACACACAGATACACACACACACAGTTACAGCCACGCTTTGACATACCACACAGACGCATTAAACATGAGTCACTTGCCAACAATTTAACCCAAATGCTTATCATTTAACCATTTAATTTAACCTTTTGCATACCCACACACACACTCGCACCCACTCTCTCTTACACACACACATATGCAAAAAGAGAGCACACATTTTTATGCATATCTCAGCTCGTTTTTTTGCATTTGTTTTGTTTTTTTTTGTATTATTTTAATACGAAACAGCGCTGCTCATATTGCTAATGATTTTGGGTCACACCAAAACAGAGCACACTCACAAACACACCTACACTGACACATTCACCTACACACATACTTGGACACTTTTTTGGGTCCACAGATTACACGTACGCAGCTTCCGGTCTTCCTCTTTCTTCTTGCGTCTCACTTTCGCTGTCCTAAACGTTTGTCAGTATTGTTTATGAGCAGCTGCTACAGTAGACTCTCGCATTAAAAGCAGCCCATTACACCTTATTCTTTTCTTGCGCGAATTTAATTTAACGCCATTCAAAAAATCATTCCATTTATTTTTTACGGGATTTAATTTAATTTACCGCGATTTAAAAAATTGTATTTTTGTGAAATTAATATTCGTTATTGTATTTTTTCATATTCCCTTACCTAATAAGCTATTTAAATAAAAAAAGTAATACAAAATTATAATTTTAATAAAAACCATGTATGATTATTTTATATAGTAATCTGATATTATTTTAGTGTTATTTTCAAACGATTTTGATCATGGTCCCGCATGATGAGGGAAGAAGGATGACAGTACTAACTTTAAAGAAAAACGAGAGTTGTGCTCAGAAACTTTTGTTTTAAGGGGGTCCTACTATGTAACAGTTTCAAAAAATCTATTTTTTTTTTTACATTTATTTAATTTAAATAGTTTTAGAAATACGCTGGTAATAGGATTTAACTGTGGACGGGCTCCTTTGGCAGTGACAGAGCATTTTTCACGGTCACGCGCGGTCGTTTTTCGTGGCTCTGCTGTATATATTTTATTACGTTGGCAATCTTTAAACGTGTTTTTCCAAAAGTCGTCTTTTTAGAGGTGGGGTGAACGTTTTCGAAAAATCTGTTTGACCGATCTTGTCATACTAAACATTTTTATCATCAGAAAACATGTCGCAACAGATTGACACGAGCTTTTTTTGAAATTCTTGTCTAAAAATTTTTAACAGCCTTGAATAGCAGGATAAGAATTTAGTGAATTTTTGAAAAAGCTCGTGTCGTGAATGATAACAATACAAAAAACTGCTTCCCGAAATCATTTTTAGTTTTCTAGTAATCAATTTTTGAAGATCAGATCTTTTTTAGTTGTTTTAAGATTTTTATTTATTATTGTTTAAATAAAATAAAGATTCACTGTCGTTATTTTAGAGTTGCCAACATTATCGTTTCTAACTAAAAGTTGAAATTTTAAAGTTGTCTTTGTATAAAATTAAACAATTTTTTACGAATTTTTTGTCGATGTACTTTATTGGTTTATTTTGAATATTCTGGAAAAATTTAGGTTTAAAAAAAAACCTAGTTTAAAAAAACCATGCAGTAATTTTGGTAAAGTCGATCAAATTGAGTTACCTGAAGGTATTGTTATTCTTGTTTAACTTTTAATTTTTTCTTTAAATTTGATTGGGATATTTTTATTTATATTGGGCAAAGATAAAACACAACAATTTTTCGGAATCCTTTTCGAAAAGTGTGACTTACAAAA
Organism: Chymomyza amoena; assembly: GCA_037043745.1. Classification (NCBI taxonomy): domain Eukaryota; kingdom Metazoa; phylum Arthropoda; class Insecta; order Diptera; family Drosophilidae; genus Chymomyza; species Chymomyza amoena. Next base: position 19,193 of record JBAMAX010003596.1, on the reverse strand, counting down.
TTTATGGTATAGTTGTAACAATCAACAAATTTTCTGAAATACATTAAACAATTTTATTTGTATATTTTTGCTTCGGAAATTGAAAGAGCACGCCATAAAAATTATAATTTTTAAGATAATCGGTTTAAGGGTAAAATTTTAGGGTATCTTATTTTTTAAGATAATGCGGGCTCATATCTACCTATCAAATTTGGTGCGTCTGCCAATACTATTAATACCTACTGTGAATTTTTTTTATTTAAAAATATTTTTTTTTCAACCTTTTCGCGTTTTTAAATATAATCCGTCGAGAGTATCGTTGAAAAATTTCATGTTCAAATAAATAACTCTATAAGAACTGCTCTACTTTTACCTAATTATGACAATTTCGCCTCTAGTGCAGTGTGAATATTATTATACACTAAAATGACATAATAACAGAGTTTCAAAAATGTCACAACTTAGATTTAATGTTGTATTTACCTCCGTTAGACTTGATATTTAATACTGAATCCAATATATACAATTTTATTTAGTAATATTAATTGTCTCCAAAATTTAAAAGAAAAGAAAGATATGGATGGATTTCAATAAATACAGATACATGTTCTTTATATGTTAAATTTAAAAATACAGTACAGTCCAAAATAATTGATACCCATAACAATTCATAATAATAGTTAGTTATTGTTTTTTTTATTTTTTCCTTTTTATTTATATACGTATTAAAAGGAAATCTATGTTCTTGAAATAATTTTTTTATGATCAATTATTTTTATCGTTAAACGCCAAAGTCTCCAAAAAAGTGGCAAAGAAACTGCGAAACCGTTGAACTTTGAACGTAGGCTGTCCATTCAGCATCCAGAATTCGCACTTATTTTTAATCTGCAAAATGGACCGATCGTAATCGGAAGTCAATCAAATATTCGGCGCCGAAGTGTTTAAATATTGTATACTCATTATGAGGTTGCCATAAAAAAGAATGATCAGCCGGACAAAGAAATCCTTGCTATGGATGATTAAGAAACAAAATCTCCTGAAATTTACCGAGGATAGGAAAATAGATCCATCAAATTTGTACTATTGTTAAAAATTTAAAATTTTTGGAAGAAATCGGTGACAGTTCGTCGTCTTGAAATTCGATTGTATTGCGGCAACTATTCTATGTATAATGGTTTTATGATGACACATTGACATTGACTGACAATAATTTGATTAGATTCATGGACGCATTTTTTAAAAAGATATATTTCGACACTCTATTCAGGCGATTTGCAAAACAAAAGAAAGAAAACCTTGAAAACTATAATATTTTTATCGTACAATTCGCCATAGCATGAAATAAAAAAAGTGATTTGTTTTCGTTGAACGTTATTTTTGTAGAGGTATTATCAATATTTTTGCCTGTACTGTGTAAATCGCTTTAGTCTGACCTAGAAAATTGTCTTCCTGTATTACTATAACAGATGTTCATAAGGATGGACAAGTACGAACAAATGCGTACATGTAACAATTACTTTGTTTTAAAGGACTCCTCTATGTCAAATATTTCACTTATATTACTTTATCCCAAAAGAATTGAAAAGGGATTATTTAGCGTTCCTATTGCATCTTATTTGAAAAATATTATTGTACCAGGCATTCCGAAATCCAGCTAATAAGATAATTTTCTGACAAATTCAATTGTACACTAATAATAGTATTTATTTTTATAATGAATAACTTTCATGAAAAAGTGCCAACGCATAAATTCTCTTATGTGAGTAGAAGTTAAGATGCCAACCAAAGATAATTTAATATTCTTAAAATTAAGAAATGGAGTCTTCGTATCTAGGAGTTTCCATCCGACTATTTTTCATTCATTTTTGAAAAAAGTTGAACCTGCATCGAAAAACCCAACTTTTGGTCCAATGAGGTGCCTCTAGCTTTAATGATTGGCTAGATCTTTTGTTCAGAAAAATTATTATGACTCCATCGTCTTACAACCCATATGCGCTAACGATATTTCAAAAATAAACTTATGGTTTGGAAAATTCACAATTTTTTTGGATTCCACGAACAATTCCAATTCCAAATCTTTTTTCATAAAAAGTGAAAAAGGATTTTCAGCTCAGCTTAGTACATCAATCGAATAAAAAAAATTGTCAAGAATATAGAGTAATTTAAAGTTTATATTCTTTATCAGTAAAAAAAAATACTCCACTATATTAAGCATACGCAATTAATTTTGTTTAATTTTTCTTGTTCTTTTTTCCTGAGCTAGTAACTGACTTAAGAACGTTGGCAGCAGATTTCTTGCAATTTTCATCTCAGATTTTAGCCCTTGGCATATTGCATTATGCTACCTACAAGATGCTCGTCCTACTGACTTCATCTTAGCCGATTTTGTTAATTGAAAGTTGCCTGCATGGCAGGGCAACCTTTTACCTTTGTTATCGCATTTGCAGCAAGTTCTACAGGCTTTAGTTGCAACCATGAGATACTTTGTGGGCGCTCCTTATGCCATCAGGCTTAAGGTTTCCTTTTCTAAAATTGTCTGCGGCACGGCATACAAAGCACGGCAGGAGCAGCTGCTGCTCTGCTGCAGGACAAGAGAAGAGCTTTGTACTCGTCAGCTTCGCGCGCTTCATTTGACGCAATCCTTGCCCTTTGTTTGCTTTGGATGCTGTTTGCTTTTGCGTTTTCTTTTTGGCAGCTCATGCATTTTTCTTTTTCTTTTACTTTGAGTTTCTTTTCTTTTTAGCTGATTTTCAGTTTATTTTTGTAGCTTTTTGTCAGCTGTCGTCATATTGTTTGCGCCTTTGCTTTATCAACATGTTCTTTTGCTCTTTGTCTGCTTTAAGATACTCTATCGATTTATAAAGCTTTTGCGTCACGAGCAAATTTTTATTTTTAAGGAGGGGACTTTGGCGGACGTGATAAGTTACTATTTAGACTTGTTCGTCTGTACAAGCGTAGGTCTGAACGTCTGGATCTTAGAGACTAAAAAAGCTAGAGAATCCAAATCTTACCAAAATAGGGGCCATTTTAGTATAAAGGTTTTTGTTTATTTTTAAATCCAGCACGTTTCCGCCGTATAAAATATGCTCTTTGTCTGTTTAAGATACTCAATCGATTTATAAATCTTTTGCGTATATGATTTTAGTTATAAGCTATTTTTTATTTTTGTGAAAACGGTGGGAAGAACACGCTAATATGCGATTCGGACTACATCGTCTGTACAAGCGTAGGTCTGAACATCTAGATCTCAGAGACTATTAACACTAGAGACGTTAGTTTTCAAAAAGTATCGCGAATTTTGTGTTTTTTAAAAAATTATTTATTTATTTATGAATATCTATGTTGTCCCCTTCAAAGTTATCCCCATGAGATATTATACACTTGTGCCAACGGTTTTTCAATTTTCGAAGAACTTCAAAAAATCATTTTTTTTATCTTGTTCCTTCGATGCCGTCTTTATGTCGTCGATTGTAGCGTACCGTCGTCCTTTCAAGGGCCTCTTCAGTTTAAGGAACAAGAAAAAGTCGCAAGGGGCCAGATCTGGGGAATAAGGTGGCTGCGGCCTCATTAGTGTGTTGTTTTTGGCCAAAAAGTCGCGCACAAGCAACGAGGTTTGAGGAGCGTTATCGTAAAGCCAATTTTTGTTCTTCCACAAATCGGGGCGTTTCTGGCGGATTGCTTCGCGCAAATTGCGCATAACTTGCAGGTAATATTCCTTATTGACCGTTCTACTCTGTGGCAAGAACTCATGATGCACCACCCCCCTGCAATCGAAGAAAACTGTAGGCAAAACTTTCACATTCGACCGAACTTGGCACGCTTTTTTCGATCTTGGTTCGTGCGGCAGCTTCCATTAAGATGATTGAGCTTTGGTTTCCACGTCATAACCAAAAACCCACGATTCGTCACCAGTTATGACCCTCTGGAGGAAATTTGGGTAGTCGCGGACAGAGTCCAACATCTCATTAGTAATGTTCATGCGATGCTGTTTCTGGTCGAAATTGAGCAATTTTAGTACGAATCATACCCAAATCATTGATAAAAATCGAATGGCCCAAGTCAGTCGATATGTCTAGGTCCTCAGCAACTTCTCTAACGGTGATTCGACGATTGGCCAATACCATTTTCTTCACTTCATCAATTTTTTCGTTTGTTGTTGAAGTGTTCGAGCGTCCGGCACGCTCTTCGTCGTTCACATCTTCTCGGCGTTCTGAGAACAATTCGTACCACCGATAAACGTTGCTTCGGTCCAAGATAGCTTCTCCGTATGCCACAGTCAACATTCGGAATGCATCCGCGCACTAAATTTCGTTTTTCACACAAAATTTGATACAGGTTCTTTGATCCATTTTTTAGAATTCAAAATGGTCGAGCTTGTCGGCATAAGTGAGAGACATGAGTACCAAAATAACGCCACAAAAAATCTTAATTCGAATATACGTAACACGAGAAAATTTAAAATTCGCGATATTTTTTGAACATACCTCGTATGGGTACCTTTAGCTCAAAGGATTATGCTTGTATTTTATTTCCGACAACTTTCGATTTACATCCACTCTAGTAAAGCAAATTGCCCAATATAAGTCTAGATTGGATGTAAAGAACCCCTTAAAAATAAAGGAGCTGACAATCTATACTGATGGTTCGAAGATGGATGATGGCACAGGCGCAGGCATATTCTCTGAAGAGCTTTCGACGAAGCTTTCATTCCACTGCCCCGACTGGTGTAGCGTTACGCAGGCTGTTAAGCGGCTAGACTTATTGTCACCTTGGACTGAAGTCCAAGAAACATTGTAATTCTGGTCAATTGTCAGGCTGCTATTAAAGTCCTGTCATCGCACATCATAAAGAGTAATCTAATACTTTACATGACGCTAACGCTCAACCGTATCCATCACCAATCAATACCCCCTCTGCTAGGTTCCGGGTCACTCTGGTGCCGCTGGTAACGAGGCGGCAGACGAGTGCGCCAGGAACGGCTCAGCGATGGCAGCTAACCTTGCGGTTATGAACATAGAAATTATAGACCATTACAGGACATCCAATCGCAAATCAGGGAGAGGACTAGAGATCTGGTCAAAGAGAATGGGACATGGTGTCCGGTTGTCGCATCTCCCGAGCACTCTGGCTGATATATGATCCAAAGCGAACATCTGAACTCTTACGCTTCCATAAAAACATGACTAGGATGGTGGTAGGCGTTGTAAAGGGGCGCTGCACCATAGGCAATATGACTAAGAGGTTACACGCTCCTCAGCACGATTTCTGACGCAGCTGCATAGAAGAAGAGATAAAAAGCTTCTAACACCTGCTATGCGACTGCCCAGCGACTCTTAGAAGACGAACCCAGCTTCTGGGTAAACCATTCTTGGATGATCTGGGTAGTCTAGACTATGTGTCCTTAGCGGATCTGGCTGCTTTCGTCGAGTCCTCAAAAAGGTTCCACAACACAAGAGACTTAGCAACCACTCAACTTCCCTCAAAAATCGAAAGAATTTATTATTGATGAATTTTGGAATTCGTTGGAAATATTGGAAAGAGCAAACGCAAAAGTTCTTTGAAAGTCGTGAGGGACAAAAAAAAAATATGTGCTGTGTAGGGTCAAAAAGTATTAGCCAGGCAGCCGCCTCTCCCAACAAAAGAAATTGTTGATGAATTTTGAAATCCGACTAAAATGGAAAGAGCAAGCGGAGAAGTGATGAGATGGGTGTTCTTGGGAAGTTGTTTCATATAAGTGCATAAAAAAAAATGTTGTGCTGTGTAGGATCGAAAAGTAGAAGGACTGAATTTCTTTGGGAAGCTAACGTAGTTCTGGGCATCGTTGGAGAGGAGCATTTCAGCAGACCTACATTTTTCTCCACTCGCCAGCTGACAAGGGAAGAGTGATTACGGATATAAAATTTTTGATCCTCCTTCACATCCGACATCCCTCCCTATTTTAATTCCTTTCGTCCGCTTCTTTAAATTAGGCAACATAATGGATCTCATGGTCTCAACCAAACCTTTTAAAAAAAAATCCAGCTAGAACAAAAGAACAATATATTCTGTTTTTTTTTTAATATCATCATCTCACTGTCGTGACCAGCTCCAAATGATTTTCATTTTGTCTCTCTTTTGCTGCTCTCTGACTGCATAACTTCATTACTCTAGCATAACTCCATTTAAACTAGGCAGATAGCAGACAAGAGCATGCCGAGAATGTAGTTTCCTAGAGGTCTATAACTATGACTACAACTATAAAGTGGCCAATGCAGTGCACATCAAAATGCCAGACAATTGCAGTAATGTTTAACCAAAAAAATAGAGAAAAAAGGAGAAAAAAGCAACTTCCATAAAAATGCTTTCAGTGTAATGAATTTTCTTTGGCATTACCCACAATCATGCACAGTCAGAGAGTCATAGAAAACAAAAACCAATACAATAGTTGGGAGTAGTATACTAAAACACTTTCATATGAAGTCAACTCTGCTGACCTGACTCTCAACTATGTACATATTCTATATTCGACTACTGACTTCAGTTGATAACTCTGCCTCTACATTCTTATCACTGCACTTTGTGTGTGTGTGCTTGTGTGTGTGTGTGTGTGACAATAAGTTGACAGTTTTACTCGAAACAACTCATACCCATACTCAGACTACTCGTAATATCCTGACAGCACTTTGTGCTGATTAATTCAAGACTATAAGAGAGAGAGCCTGGTTGGAAACTTTAAACAACAGCAATTGTCCTTGGCCGAACGAAACCAAAAACTTAAATAAAACAAGTAGGGAATCCTAATTAAGCCACAAATACAATGAGTAATTGTTGGGTATGATTGCAAATCTAGAAATGTCATGCTCGAGCTTATGCTTAATTAAGCTGGCGACAAAGCGTTTTGTTCGAGCATGTTCAAGACCCCAAGTATTTATTTTAGCTAGATGCTATTTTTTTATCTGTGATTTGCTCACATTTAATCAGCAGTCGTCACAGTGGCCAAAAATCAGCATTATTAATGGCAATGCGGTTGGCAGTGGTTGTGGCAGTGGCATGGCATCAATATTAATTAAAACCTGAGTCCTACCCCGCTCCGTCGAACGTCCTCCCCCATAGGGACATTGGCTAGTCTCAGCTACTGAGCAACCAAGTATCTCTCTTTGGCTGGCTGCTTAACTGACACAAATCTGACAGCTCTTTGACATCGAACGCATTCTAAGCATACTCGGAGAGTGTAGAGAGAGAGGAGAGAGCGAGAGTGACACTCACATAGCTACAACTACAACTAAACGACATGTCAAATGCCAAGCACAACTCACCAAAGATGCAGAAAGAGAGACGTCAGAATGAAAAGACAAAAGCCGCAACCGCCACTGACATTTCAAAGCCGGTTGACAGCGTTGACGTCAACGTCGACGCTGCTGCTGACGTCAGCAGCGCCATTTATCTGCTCAAAAATAGTTTGACCGTTTGTACGCCTCAAAGTGTCTTCAATTTTGCACAGTGTATACAATATCTCTGCATTAAATATATTATTAATTATATTTGCAATTAATGCTTTATTGTGGTGTGCGGAAAACTTTGATGCATCCTTTGGCGGTTTTTATGCACCATCATGCCGAAAAAAAAAGGAAAAGCTGGAAAAACTGCGTAAGCATTTATTCGGTAATGGCTACAAACAAAAGTGCTGTGAAATCATTAATAATAACTTCCCATATATGATATGGTTTATGTGCAGGTTTATCGTGAAAAAGCGACAAAATCGATATCAAGAAACTGATTACTCAAATTTGTGTACACAAAATTTAAGCACCTTTGTGGGAATTTTTTTCTGCCAGAATCTTCAACACAAATGCCGATAGAAAAAATATTTCGTTTTTCCAAAGGCCAGCCAGTGTTAAAAAACTCCCTAATTTTGACTCCATTGCGGTGAAAAGGCAAATTTTTATTTATCGCATACTTACAAAATGATTGTCATAAATCGAAAAATTTATTTTTAATAATAATTTGTTAATAATGCAGAATTATTCATTATAAAAAGCTCCATTTTGTGTAAAAATTTCATATTGCCTTCTTCTTGCAAGTTATCGCTTAGTTTATCTGCAATTTCTAGACTGTTTATCGTAATTTGATAAAATAGTTATCAATGAATATGTTGAAAAGGTAGTCAAAACATCATTGGAAGGACCACAACAAGCTCCCGAGGACGTCTTGAAACCTTGGAAAACGAAGATATGGAATCGTTTTGAACTCAGGTCTTTGAAAGTACTGCAAATAGCGACGTCAAATCGCAACAAGCCTCGGCCCCAGCAAATGAGCAGAATCCAGCTGAAACTCCATACCGACGTCTAGAAAACTAGAAAGACATTCAGCACACCAATCTGGAGTTTCAACTGAAATCTGCTCAGATTCTTGGATCGGCGCTTGTTACGTTTTTGCGCCACAATCTGCAGTGCTTTCAAAGACCTTCAGTCTTTGCAACTCTAGATGCTGCGGATTGCGAAGTAGATTTGCGTCAGACCTCAGCCGTGGAAAAGGAAAATGCGGATTCAGATTGTTAACAAGCCACTGCTGTAGAATCTAAGAAGTCCTTTGAGGTGTTTCCAGATCAAAATGTCCGATTTCCAAACTTTGAAAATGTAGAATCGCTACAAACTCTAGTCTTTGCAAATAAGGATTCTACAGATTGCGACGTTAAATTGCAACAAGCCTCGGTTCTAGCATTTGATCACACCTCAAATGTCTTCAAAACTGCAGATAGACGCTCTGGAACATTTGAAAGTGCAGAAGTTGACTAGCGGCAATTTCAAGTCACACAGATTCGGAACACGCTCCGGTTCTCGAAACTAACGAGTCCTTAAATGGCAACCTTGTTGAATCTGACGGTATACGTAAAATTTTCTTGTCGTTTATGAAGATATTAGATTCTATGAACCATTATTCAGAAAAAAGTCCTTGACGGAATATTATATTAGTATGTATGCGTTCTCTCTTTTGCTTTTTCTTACTCTCTTAAATTGGTTTTGACGCCGGCTGCATTCTCTACCCTGTATAATTATACCATGAGCTCATGCTCCAGGAACATTTAATAGTTATATTTGTACTTACCAAAGATTCGCCTTACTTTAAGGTTAAGGTACAGTGAATAAAAGGATCAGTAGAAATTTGGGCTATGAAGCCACCTGCGCATTAAGGATTCTAAATCGTATAGGCTCTATTAAATTAAGAAGGAATCATCCCAGCATGTGCTTACGTTTTGCCGAAAAAAGGTCACGGCTTTAATTTCGTAAAAAGACTTGAAAAATATGATAGGTTTCACAAGTAAAATTAATAATATTTCAGATAACTTATAACTAATTTGTAGTGGCCTGCCTAGAGCAAATTTTTTGTGTATGAATTATTATGACAAATAAAGCAAATTGTAATTGTTCTAAATATTTAAAAATGGAAGCGAGGCTAAAATGAGGTTAAAGCTTTTGATCTCTAAGTACGTAGTTTCATCTATTATCTCATAGCTTTAAGCTTATCAAAATTTGACAAATGACTAATGGTTAAAAGCGTCTTGATTGGCCAATGTTTATAGACTATGTGATGTCACATTAAATTTAGTCGCACTTTGGTTAACAAAAAGTAAGGACTTTAAAAAAAGATTGTTGGATCTCGACTCACTTGGGCCTCAAACCCAAATATGCTTGCGCAAGCGCTTAGCAGAACAAGATCCAAAGATTCAGATTTAACAGGAATTAAGGCACTTGACTGTCGTAACTAATTCCAGGATTCTCAAGAGAACACCAGGACAGCCTACTGAAATGGACACATCGTATACATATTCACATAATTTTTTCAAATTTTTTTAAAAAACTTGCAGATTAAAAAATGTAAAAATATTTTTGATTGTAGTGCTGTACCTGAAAATGGTTGCAAAACTCCAACGTAATGTTTTTTGGCGCATGAAGGATGATGGATGCCCCTAAAGCATACTTTGAAGAAAGTTTGGTAATTTCAACTTTCCTTGAAATTTCGACGTCTTTAACTGTCAGTGTTGTTGAAGAAAAGTGAAAAGCTTTAAAAACTAATACATTTTTATTGCTTCTAATAAGAAGTGTTTTAGGATTGGGTACTTTTACATTGGAGCGCCTCAACTGAGTCAGGTAGATTTTTAGATCATTATTAAACATTTTGCTTTTAAAAAAGCAAGAAAGCTTTATAAAAGTTTAAGTTCACAAAAAAATGCAAGCTTTGTTTTAAATATTAAAAAAAAAAAAATATTACAAAGTATGTTTCAACAAATCAGTCTTCTTAAATAATCTGTTATCGATTATCCGATAAATGATCCCACTGAATTTATTTAAAAAGATATTGCTTCATTTATTTTCACCTACATGGTTTATTATTTCAAGCCTCTTTAATATTATTGAATTACTTTATTTCATTGAAATTTATAAATTCTAGTGTACATAAAGATTTCCAAAGTTACTATAATCGAGGAAGCATATCCGATATTTTACAATTTATTAAAAAAATGGATATAATTATTTTTGACAACACTACTTAACACAAAAAAAATATTTTATTTTATTTCTTTGTGAAAGAGTTCTCTCTATGCTCCAATAAATCAGTCTACTAAATAATTTTGTTATCGATTATGATTATTATAAATGATCCCAATGTTGAAAAATAATGGAGGAACTTGGAAAATGCGGAGAGCGCTGCAAGAAGTGGAGATTCGAGAGAGCTGTGCAAAATTGCCAAGGATATTGTTAAAAAAAAAAAAAAAAAAAAAAAAAAAAAAATGGATGTGGACGGCACACTGGTAGCTATCGAAGATCAACTGCGGAGATGGAGGGACCATTTTGCGCCTTGCTTAATGAGAGTGATAGGCTGAGCAACGATGAGCTCCCAACAACCAGAAATGCGTCGATCTTTTAGAGGAATTAACACCGGATCCCCAACAGCTGCAGAAATCAAAACTGCGATCAACCTCTTAAAAAAAAAAAAAGCAGCTGGACTTAATGGCATACCGGCCGAATTTCTGAAAGCCGACCCCGACACAACAGCCTGTATCCTCCTACCACTAATACAGGCTGTTTGGGAAGACGAAAAATACCCCGGGGACTGGAAGGATGGAGTTATTGTTAAGATACCCAAAAGGAAACCTTAAGAACTGCAATAACTGGCGCGGCGGCTTTGTCTGTTTTTCCGAAGATAATGGCAATATCATTCTCGAACGAACAAAGGATGAGTTGAGAATACGCTGTGTCCTGTGTCGATCCACGCCAGCACACTGTATTATACTCGAACAGTCAATTGAGTTTACGTCACCGCTCTACCTTTTCCCTACGCACCACTTTAAGGCTCTACGAATCCAATGTAAAATCTGTACTGCTGTATTCCAAGTATATGAAACCTGGAAAGTCTCTACCTCCATTACGAGAAGTTTACAGGAATTTGTAAACCGCTGCCTTCGATGCATTCTTAAGATCTGATGGCCACAAATTATATCGAATCAAGAATTGTGGCGCATAACAAGTCAATAGCTTTTGAATGTCGAAATTTGTCAGCGGAAGTGGCGCTGGATCGGCCACACGTTGAGGAGACCAAACGACAGCATCGTGAAGCAGTCCTTCGAATGGAGTCCTCAAGGTACACGGCGAGTTGGTAGACCAAGAACTACTTGGAAATCAACAGTATTGGCCGAAGCAGCAGCACAGCGTAAAACGTCGCCAAAGCTGAAGTATCTGGCCGCCGATCGGGAAGGATGGAGGAAGTTTGAGGGGAGGGGAGGGGTTGAAGAACTTGAAGAAAGTTTAAAATTGCATTTTCGACGGTTTTTCTAAACTGAAAATTTTCAGCTTGATTTTTATTAACAAACTAGGACTTTTAAATGTCAATCAAGTATAGTAATTTAGTAATATTAAAAAGCTTTGAAATAATAAATAGGTGAGAATAAATGAAGCATTCTCTTTTTAAATAATTTCCTTCCATTTTGATGATATTCGGCAACATTGGGATCATTTATAATAATCATAATCGATAACAAAATTATTTAGTAGACTGATTTATTGGAGCATAGAGAGAACTCTTTCACAAAGAAATAAAATAAAATATTTTTTTTGTGTTAAGTAGTGTTGTCAAAAATAATTGTAACCATTTTTTAATAAATTGTCAAAAAACGGATATGCTTCTTCGATTAGGATAACTCTGGAAATCTTTATGTACACTAGAACTTATAAATTTCAATGAAGTATAGCAATTCAATAATATTAAAGAGGCTTGAAATAATAAGCCACATAGGTGAAAATAAATGAAGCATTATCTTCTTAAATAAATTCAATGGGATCATTTATCGGATAATCGATAACAAAATATTAAAGAAGACTGATTTGTTGAAACATACTTTGTAATATTTATTTTTTACAATAATTAAAACAAAGCTTGCATTTTTTTGTGAACTTGAATTTTTATAAAGTTTTTCTTGCTATTTTCAAAAGCAAAATGTTTAATAATGATCTAAAAATCTATCTGACTCAGATTGAGGCGCTCCAATTCAAGAGCTCACCTAATCCTAAAACACTTCTTGTTGGTATCAATAAAAATTTATAAATTTTTTAAGTTTTTAACTTTTCTTCAACAACAGTGACAGTTATAGACGTCGAAATTTCAAAGAAAGTTGGGAGTACCAAACATTCTTGAAAGTCTTTAGGGGAATCCCTCATCTTTCATGCGCCAAAAAACATTACACGTTGGAGTTTTGCAACCATTTTCCACAGCACTACAAACAAAAATATTTTTACATTTTGTAATCTGCAAGTGTTTTGAAAAAATTATGTGAATATGTATATGATGTGTCCATTTCAGTAGGCTGTCCTGGTGTTCTCTTGAGAGTCATGGAATTAGTTACGACAGTCAAGTGCTTGAATCCTTGCCAAATCTAGATCTTTGGATCTTGTTCTGCTCAGCTCTTGCGCAAGCATATTTGGGTCTGAGGCGCAATTGAGTCGAAAATTTTCAATATTTTTTCAAGTCCTTACTTTTTGTTTACAAAAGTGCGACTAAATATAATGTGAAGTCACATAGTCTATAAACATCGGGCAGTCAAGATGCTTTCAACTATTAGTCATTTGTCAAATTTTGATAAGATTTTGATAAAGTTTAGAGATAATAGATGATATCACATACTTAGAGCTCAAAAGCATAAACCTCATTTTTGCTTCGCTTTCATTTTTAAATATTTAGAAGAATTACAATTTGCTTTATTTGTCATAATAATTCACTATATAAAATGTGCTCTAAGCAGGCCGCTACAAATTAGTTAAAAGTAATCTGAAATGTTAAATATTTTATTTGTGAATCCAATTTTATTTATATAAATACCCAATAAAAAAAAGCTGGACTATCTTTAAGCAAAAAGTAAGCATATGCTGGAAGGATTCTTTCTTAATCTAATAGAACTTATACATTTTAGAATCTTTCATGCGCAGATGGTTTCTTATCCATAGTTTCAACTGATCCTTTTATTCACTGTTCCTTTCCTCAAAGTAAGGCGAATATTTGGTAAGTACAAATAGCTATAAAATATCTCTAGAGCTCATTGTATAAATATTCAAGGGAGAGTAATGCTGCCTGCGTCAAAATCTATCTAAGTGAGAGTAAAAAAAAGCGATTGTTGAAATTTGACGTCGCAATGTGTTGAATCCTTATATGCAAAGAGTAGAGGTTGGCGAGATTATACATTTTAACGGTTGGAAGACGGAAATTTTGATCTGGAAATGCCTCAAAGGACTTATCAAACTCTAGAGCGGTGGCTTGTTCAAAATATGAGGCCTGAGGTAAATCTGAAGGTGGGTGTACATTTTCAACTGTTTGAAATGTCGATCTGAAATTACATTCGAGGTCAGCTGCAATTCTAATCAAATACAATCTGCAGTACTTTCCAGGACCTCAGTTTGATGGCTATTCCACATCTTCGTTTTCCAATGGTTCAAAGCTTCGATCTATAGTTTCATTGAAAGTCTGGCGAGATTCTAGGATCGGAGCTTGTTGAAGGGCTTTCCAATGATGGCTTGACCACATTTTCGTCATATTCATGGCATAAATTAAAAACATATATGGATAATGGTGATCCTTGGGACTCCATTGCGCGGGATAGGTCTAAATCCTAAAGAGACGTATTATGTGCCGTGTTTGGAGCTACCGGAGCCTCCCGAATTTATGCATATGCCGCGACGATAGCGAAGCCGCTTCTTGGTATATCCCGTACGATCTGGATCTACCTAGTAGCACAGTAGCAGAGGTGGCACAAGAGAATAAGAAGAAGATTGGTCTTTTGTGCCACGTCTGTTACGGTAGTACTGGTTTCATCCAGATCCCGTGGGCTTGCCAAGTTTGGCTTCTCCGTTGTCGTCATTTTCGTGAGTGGGAGTCTCAGATAGCTTCAAGCTTGGCGTATACTGAGTCTTTTTGCAGACTTGGACCCAACTTACTGATGGAGCCCTCCCGAAAAATCACATTTATTCTTATGTGTGTTATAAATTTAAAACTCCAAAGGCGCTATCATCAAAAAATTCCAGATAGTACTCTCTGAAGAAAACATTTTTCAATCTTGACTCTGAATGTAATAAATAAATAATTATAAGAAATAATTATTTTTTTTATAAATTATTTTATTTAACAAAAAAAGATGTTTTAGATGGATAATTCGTTTGTTCATACCGATCATCGTAACCAAATTTGGTTTTCTCACTCGGCACTGATATTTCTTCAAGATCAAATGTAAAAAAGTGAGAAGTGTTGTACCAAAATGTTATTTTAAAAAAGGCGCGTTAAAGTAGCAAAAAACGAAGAAAAAAAGTGTAAATCTCAGATTAACTTTTAAAAAATCTCGTAGTTTATTTATAAAGTATAAAGACAAGCGAGTACCAATGTCAAAGCTTGAATCTTTTTGCTTTCCAAAACCGTAGAGCAGTCGAAAAACGGTTCAAAAATTATGACGTTGGCGACTGTGGGAGTGATCTGCGGTACCCGAAAACGGTTTTTAAGCAATAACTTGAGAATTTCGGGGTGTTAGACAATTTTTTGAAGCGCGTCGTGCTCCACTCGTCAAGACCCACAACTTACACTAGGTCAATTGAAAAGTGTTTTTGATTTTTTTTTGATTTTGCAGTACTGTGTTATTATTGAAAATTAATTTTGGAGTCATAACACTCTTATTGTAAGTATGCGATAAAACAAATATTTTCGCCTCAGTCGATGTGGAAGTTAAAAATTAGGGACTTTTTAACGACACTGGCAAATATTTTCAATATTTTCCGATTTGCTGTGAAGAAATTCTGAAAATCGGAATAATTTATATTTTTATAAATTTCTTCGATTTTCGCTTTCTGATAAATACGCATATTCAAGTTATTATTAATGATTTGCGAAAAACATTTGCATATTGCCGGAATGCTTTTGCAATTTTTCACCGAGTTTTTCCAACTTTTCTTTTTTTTTTTTTTGGGATGGTCAACATAAAAACCGCCAAAGAATGCATCATTTTCCGCACAGTAATGGTGTGCAAATATAGTAATTATATATTTAATGCAGAGATATTGTATACACTGTGCAAAAATTGAGCACTTTGAGGCGGCTCCTATTTTGAGAGCGGAGCTAAATGGCACTGCTAATCAACGCCCGGCAATCGGCATTGACTGACGCTTGTCAACCGGCAAGTCAGTGGCTTGTCGGCTCCACTGACATGCCGACATCTTTTGACAGGGTTGTGCTGGCATTTGGTATGTCGTTGAGTTGTAGTTGTAGCAGTAATACTTCCTACACTCTCGGTATGCCGTTCGATGTCAGAACTGTCAGTTAAACAACCGGCCAAACTTGGTTGTAGCTGAAGACAACCAATGTCCCTATGGGGAAGGACGTTCGGCAATATTGATGCCACTGCCACTGACCACTGCCAACACATTACCATTAATACTGATTTTTGTACTGTATTGACACTGTTAAATGTGGCAATACAGTGAAAAAATAGCATCTAGCTAAAATAAATACTTGAAACATGCTCAGTTTCTGTCACTAATAGTAGCGCATAAGCAGGCATGACATTTCTAGGTACAATGTACAACAATTACTTCATTTGTGGCTTATTATTTTAAGTTTTTGGTTTCGGTAGGACCTTGTTGTTTAAAAGTTTCCTTATAGTCTTGAATTAATCAGCACAAAGTGCTGTCAGGATATTACGAGTAGTCTGAGTATGAGTATGAGTAGTTTCGAGTAAAACTGTCAACTTATTGTCACACACACACAAACACACAAAGTGCAGTGATAAGAATGTAGAGGCAGAGTTATCAACTGAAGTCAGTAGTCAAGGATAGAATATGTACATAGTTGAGAGTCAGGTCAGCAGAGTTGACTTCATATGAAAGTGTTTTAGTATACTACTCCCAACTATTGTATTGGTTTTTGTTTTCTATGACTCTCTGACTGTGCATGATTGTGGGTAATGCCAAAGAAAATTCATTACACTGAAAGCATTTTTATGGAAGTTGCTTTTTTTATCTTTTGGTTAACATTGCAGTATCTGGCATTTTGATAGTATACGTGTACTGGTGTAGTCACTTAGACCTCACAACCTACATTTGTGTCTGTCTGTATCTGCCTGATGGAGTTATGCTAGAGTAATGGTTAGCTAGGAAGGCTGCAAAGAGAGACAAATAATCATTGTGATGATGCAGTGATGGCGTTAAAAAAGTACTCAGAATATCGTTCTTTTGTTCTAGTTGGATTTTTTTTAAAGGGTTTGGTTGTATAGGCAACATAGATTGTGACTGGCATCCCACAGAGACCATGAGATCTATTGTGTTGCCTAATTTAAAGAAGCTGACGAAAGGAATTAAAGAAAGGGAGGGGAGGACGATCAAAAATTGTACATCCGTAATGACTCTTCCCTTGTCAGCTGGCAAGTGTAGAAAAATGTAGGTCTGCTGAAAAGGCTCCCCTCCAACAATGCCCAGATGCTATGTTAGCTTCCCAACGAAATTCAGTCCTTCTACTTTTCGATCCTACACTGCACAACATTTTTTGTGCTTGGAGCATCTCCGCTTGCTCTTTCCATTTGGCTCCGCATTCAGATTCATCAGTAGTTTCTTTTGTTGGGAGCGCACATTTTTGCATAGCACGCCGCACCACACTCACACTCGGAAGAACTGCTGCGTTTGCTCTTTCCAATATTTCCAACGAATTCGAACGTGGTGTTCTCGTTTGAGAAATTGGTGGGTGCTCGTGTCTGTGTCTAGAGTCTCTCGTTGTGAGACGTTTTTGAGGACACGACGAGACTGAATGGGGGCGCACAGTCTTGGCTGCAGATCATCAAATGATTTGCCTGAAACTGGACTGGCAGTCATATCAGGTGTTTTCATCTCTGCGGCAGTGGCGAAATCGTAATGGGGAGCGTGCAACCTCTCAACTGTAACTGATGTAGTTTGTATTTGGGAAGCGCAGCTATTCAGATGTTCGCTTTGAATATCTCGGCCCAGCTGCGACAGCCGGACACCGTGTCCCATTCCTTTAGCCAGCTCCCCGATTTGCGATACAACGTCCTGTAATGGTCTTTCAATGTTCGTAACCGCAAGGTTAGCTGCCAACGTGAGGGTTTCATGCGCACTCGTCCGCCGCCTCGTTATCAAGGTCACCTGCGTGACCCGAACCCAGCAGAGGGGTTATTGAGTCGTGATGTATACGGATGAGCGCTAGCGTCGTGTTACGGATTAGTTTAATCTTTATATTGAGCTATGACAGAGCTTTAGAGACTTAATAGAGAGTCTTAATAGAGATTTTCATGGCAAATAGCGTCTTTGAGCTAGCGATGCCAGTGCTAGGCAAATGCCTCAGTGCTACTGCGGGAATCGTACCACCGACCTTCGCTTTTTAGAGGCGAGTACGCTACCACTTACGCCACCGACGGCCACAAAAGTCTCTATTAATTAAAGACACCGCCGTTCGATTCGGCTATAAACTGCAGGTCCCGGTTCTGTTCGAACAGTTATTACTAGAGATCCCCTATGCCCCTCCTCCAAGGGGTCTAACAGGGAATTATTTTTATTTTTATACCCTGTACCGTATGGTCCAAGGGTATATTAAGTTTGTGCAAGCCGAAAATGTATGTAACATATAGAAGGAGACGTCGGAGACACCCCAAAGTTACCTAAAATATGATCAGGGTGAATAGAGAAGTCGATATACCCATGTCCGTCTGTCCGTCTGTCCGTCTGTCCGTCCGTCTGTCCGTCTGTCCGTCCGTCCGTCCGTGTGAACGCCTAGATCTCAGAGATGGTAAGAGCTAGAGTTACCAAACTTTCACATTAGATCCCATATTATTCCATAGGAGGCAAGTTTATTTTATTTTTTGATATCGGGGATAAATTATATAGCTCCCATGGGGGTGTTTGAGACGACCTCGAAAAAAAAAAGCGTTTTAGATGAATAATTCGTTTGTTTATGAAGATATCGTAACGAAATTTGGCAATCGAAAGTTTTTATAGTTCCCAATCACTGTACCAAATTTGATCAAAATCGGTTGACTATATCATATAGCTCCCATAGGACCGATCGGCCAAAATAACTTTTTTAAAGAAAAATTGGCTATATTTCGTTTTTTAATAAAGATATCCTAACCAGATTTGGCGTTTGGAAATTTTTTAGACCACTTAAGCAATGTGCCAAATTTGAACAAAATCGGTGGACTATATCATATAGCTCCCATAGGTCCGATCTTCCAAAACATCGATTTTTTAACAAAATTTGTTGTGTTTCGTTTGTTTGTTAAGATATTGGGACCAAATTTGACATTCGTGAGTATTTTATAGTTCCTAAGCACTGTACCAAATTTAATCCAAATCGTTTGACTAGATCATATAGCTCCCATAGGACCAATCGGTCCAAAAACACGTTTTTATACAAAATTCGATGTGTTTTGTTTGTTTGTAAAGATATTTGAAATAACTTTGGCGTTCATATCTTTTTAAGGTATTTAAGCACCGTGTCAAATTTTATTGAAATCGGTTGACTATATCATATAGCTCCCATAGGAACGATCGGTCAAAAAAATTTTTGCTTAAAAATTCTTCTGTTTTTGGTTTTTTGTGAAGAAATCGGACTTTATTACAAGCTAGTGGTACAGGGTATCCTAAAGTCGTCCGCGCCCGACTTTACGTCCGCCATTTTTTTTATGACAGAGCATTAATAGCAGC